>JAPQWV010000882.1:0-183000 GCA_027422505.1 Craterostigma plantagineum
ACTTAGAGACCGAATACAGAACCAAAAATTCAATTCGATATTATGTACGAATTTTAATTTCTTCGTTCGCAATCGAAATCTGTTAAGCAAACTTTGAATACCCCAATCATTTATGCAATAAATCTAATAAAAATACAATCATAATTATAAGACACTAAACAACTATGAAAATAAAATAGAAAAAAATTGTGCCTAATTTTGTAATAGTTTACACGCAGTGCCTACTATTGTTAATCCTAGGATGAAATGTGATGTTATGAAACCGGATGAACAGATTATTGCTCGATTTCTTGGAAGGCTTAGGTACGAAATTGGGAATGTGGTTCAATTGCAGCCACATTGGACCTACAATGATGTGCATAAGTTAGTTCTCAAGGTGGAGAAGCAACAAAAGGAATCAAGCCGAGTGAAGGGCCGCTAGCTCAAACAAGAACACTCCTCCCCACGGAGGGTCGTCTGTTGCTAAGAACACACCGGCAAATGGCGCAAAGGATGATGTAGCTGCCTACAAGGGGAATACAGCGAAGCCTCGTGGTTCCAATAACAAAAAAACTTGCTTCAAATACAAGGGTTTTGGGCACATTGCGTCGGATTGTCCGAATCGGAGGGTCGTAACTCTTGTCGAAGAAGAAGTTGATGACAGCCCCAAGGAATCACAACCCTTATATGATGACGCTCCTGAAGCGGAGGATGAAATCAGGTACGAGGATCGGGCTGAGTTGTTGGTCTTACGCCGTAGACTTAATACCAGCCAAGTGGAGGAGGATGCATGACTGCGGAACAACATCTTTCAAACAAGGTGCACTTCTCATGGTAAGGTGTGCAATGTTATCATTAAAGGAGGAAGCTGTGAAAATGTTGTATCAGCTATGATGGTGGGTAAGCTAAAACTGAAGATGGAAGATCATCCTCAACCGTACAAACTTTCATGGCTTCGGAAGGGTAACGAGTTAAAGGTGACCAAGATGAGTCTTGTTCATTTATCTATCGGGAAGAAATACAAGGATAAAGTATGGTGCGATGTTATTCCCATGGACGCGTATCATTTGCTTCTTGGGAGACCTTGGCAATATGATCGAAAAACTCATATGACGGGTTTCGGAACACTTATGCCTTCGTAAAAGATGGTGAGAAGATTATTTTGGGACCTTCAACGTTGGAGGACAGCACAAGCGTTCCAAAGCAGGGAGGGAACAATCTACTCTCCAAATCACAAGTTGAGAAAGCGATCGAGGAAGCGGTGTAGGCGTTTGCTTTGGTGATTTTGGAAAAGAACGAAGAGATTCTTGACGTCCCACTCTCGGTCCAGCCCCTTCTTAAGGAGTTTCATGATGTGGTGCCCGAAGAGATTCCACAAGGACTTCCTCCGATGCAAAGTATACAACATTGCATTGATTTAATCTCTGGAGCATCAATACCAAACAAGGGCTGCCTATAGAATGAGTCCTAAGGAGCATGAAGAACTGCAACGGCAAGTCGAGGAACGTTTGGCGAAGGGTTTTATGCAAGAAAGCACAAGCTCGTGTGCTGTTCCAGCCCTTCTTGTACCTAAGAAAGACGGATCATGGCGCATGTGCATTGACGGTAGTGCGGTGAATAAGACGGTGTAAAATACCGGTTTCCTATCCCTCGGCTCGATGACCTCCTTGACCAACTACACGGGTTCAAGATTGGTTCGAAGATTGATCTGCGGAGTGGCTATTATCAGGTTCGAATGAGGCCAGGAGATGAGTGGAAAACCGCATTCAATACGAGAGATGGTCTCTACGAGTGGATGGTTATGCCATTTGGCCTTTCTAACGCCCCTTCCACTTTTGTGCGGCTCATGAATCACGTCTTTAAGCCATTTATTGGGAAATTTTTTGTTGTCGTCTACTTTGATGATATCCTCGTGTACAGTTCAACCCGGAGGAACATTTGGAACATCTTCGACAAGTATTTAAGGTACTAAGGAAGGAGGGGTTATACGTCAACTTGAAGAAGTGCCATTTCTTCGCCTCTAGCCTTATCTTTTTAGGCTATGTCGTTTCTTCAGAGGGCATCAAGGTGGACGAGACAAAGGTTGAAGCTATTCTGAGTTGGTCCATTCCAAAGAAGATCCACGAGATTTGAAGTTTTCATGGTCTAGCTTCATTATATCGAAGGTTCGTAAAAAAATTCAGCACCATTATTGAACCGATAACCGAATGTTGGAAGGGAGGCAGCTACATATGGAATGAAGAGGCCCAAAGAAGCTTCGAACTCCTCAAGGAAAAGATGTCGAAAGCTCCCGTCTTACAACTCTCGGATTTCGATAAAGTTTTCGAAGTAGATTTGCGATTCCAACGTAGGAATTGGTGGAGTTCTTAGGCAAGAAGGGAGGCCGATTGCATTCTTTAGTGAGATGGTGAATCAGTCTCGCCGAAATTATTCCACCTACGACAAGGAGTTATTCGCCATCGTTCGAGCTTTGGATCATTGGGAGCATTACCTCCTTCATAAGGAATTTGTGCTCTTTTCAGATCACGAGGCTTTGAAGTATTTGAATACCCCAACAGACACTGAATGCTCGTCATGCAAAGTGGGTCGAATTTCTTCAAGCCTTCAACTTTGTCATCAAGCATAAATCTGGAGTTCTCAACCGGGTCGCTGATGCTCTAAGTCGACGGTACTCGATATTATCTACATTACAATTAAAGGTTGTTGGTTTTGAAGTGATCAAGGATATCTACAAGGAAGATCCTTACTTTTTTCCCATTTGGATCGGGTGCTTGAAGGCGCCATTCAATTTATTTTTAATTCACGATGGTTTTCTCTTCAAAGATAAATGATTGTGTATTCCAAATTGCTCGCTATGGCAAGCCATTAATGATGAGGCTCATAGTGGAGGCCTTGCTGGACATTTTGGAAGGGATAAGACTCTTGAACTGTTCGGGAGAAATTTTATTGGTCACGAATGGCTCGAGATGTCAAGAATTGCGTCGAAAGGTGCAGAATTTGCCACATTGCGAAGAGTCATGGCCAAAATACGGGTTTGTACACTCCACTCCCGGTGCCAACAAGTCCATGGGAGGTTGTGAGTATGGACTTTGTCGTTGGGCTACCTTGCACTCAAAGAAACAAAGATTCAGTCATGGTGGTTGTCGATCGGTTTTCGAAAATGGCGCATTTTATTCCTTGTATAAAGACTTTGGATGCTACTCATGTCGCAGATCTTTACTTATGAGAGATTGTACGGCTGCATGGAATTCCCAAAACGATTACTTCTGACCGGGATTCCAAGTTTATGAGCCACTTCGTACATTTTGGAGGAAAATGGGAAGCAAGCTGCAATTTAGTTCGTCTCATCACCCTCAAACTGATGGGCAAACGGAGGTGGTAAATAGGAGCTTAGGAAACTTGCTAAGGAGTTTAATTGGCAAGAATCCTTGCCAGTGTGACACGGTTTTGGCTCAAGCAGGGTTTGCTTATAATAGCTCGACAAGTCAGACGACTAAGCAAAGTCCGTTTGAAATTGTGTATGGTAGTAACCCGATTACGCCGTTGGTTTTCAGTCCTCGCTCTGCTGATATTCATTTTAGTGGCGATGGGGAGGAGCGTGCGAAGCAAATCAAACGATTGCTTGAGCAAGTTCATCAAGAAATTATCAATCAAAATGAGAAGTATCAACGGGCTGCAAACAAGAGTCGGAAGAAGCTAGTCTTCGAAGAGGGAGATTTGGTTTGGATTTATTTAAGGAAGGATCGGTTCCGGCGTAGACGTCATGGAAAGCTTAAACCGAGGGCTGATGGACCTTTTAAGATACTGAAGAAGTTAGGAGACAATGCTTACAAGGTGGAACTTCCTCAAGAATATGGCGTTTCGGATACTTTCAATGTCTCAGACATGTCCCCGTATATCAGTAATAGACTCGATACAGATTCGAGGGCGAATCTTTTTCAACACGAGAAGAATGACGCAGAGAAAACCCTCGTCCAACAGTCAACTTCTAACATTAAACTGCTTTTACTGGCTGCGACTCATGGGGCGTATTTACCAGTGGAAAGCCACGGAAGTCTACTTTCTAAAGAAATTAATGGCACAAAAAAATATGAAGGGAAGAGGAAGTTATGGCCATTTGACTACTGACTGCCAGAACAGTCACAAGTGCGGGAATTTGGAAAAATTGTCTAGTTCTTTGGTCCTTTTAGCATGGAACTCGTCTCCAACACCCTGAACAACACAATGATATCCATCATCCCATGGAGATCCTTAAAAACCATTCGCATTTTTCGAAACGCATTAAAATATTCTCTTGGAGCAAACCCGATTTAATATCCTTTTTCCTAAAAAACGAGCACCATCATTAGTGACTGTGAGAACGTCTCCAACATGAACCGTACGCTACCCGCGTGTGGAATTTTCCTAGCAGCTTGTCCTTCCTCCAAATCGGACCGTTTCTATTGATGTGTCCCGGCTCACCACACTTGTAGCATCACATGCCCTTCCCTCCACCTTGATTTGGACCTGCTGTTGTCCCCAAATCCCCTGGTGTATCACCTTCCTCTATGATTCACTCTGCGAATAGCCAACATCCGATTATACCCAACATTTGATCGCCTTCTCTTTTCTTGCTCCAAAAAAGTTGACTCCACATCCACCGCTTGTACCGTCTCGTGCTGGATGGTTGTGATCATATCATCCGAATCAGGAAGTGAGGTAAGAAGCAACATGGCCTTACCTTTTTCTCTCCGACACATCATGACCCCAAATCTTTCGTCATTTACTCCGACTTTTTCTCGTCTTCCATCAAAAATCGCACATCCTTGACAATGAGCACATCCTTCACTTTTTTCTGCCACAGAGTGAAACCTCCCGCACTAGCACAATTTCGCACTTTGCTGTCATCCGCTATCCTTGCAGAGATTCAACAGCCCAGCACTATTGCCGTAACTCGCCAAAACTCCACCGCCGCACAAGCTCCGCCCGACAGTCGACACCGAGCATCCTATCAACGATAACCATCTTGTACCATTATTTCTTCAGTACAAGACATCACCTCATTGAATCTAGCCCTGACACTGGCTTCCCACGATTGTTGATCCCTTCTGATATCTTTTCTGATGTGGAAATTCAGACACAGCTGCAACCACAAAGCATACTTAGAATACCAGCAGGGTTTGGCTCTGATGCCACTTGTTCGAATTGAGCGGTAATATTTAATTCTGGGCCAGCGGTAGTTGTATTTGGACCCCACGACAATTTATGGGATATTACTTAAAACTGAATGGCACGGAAAAAACACCGAGATTTTTACGTGGTTCGGCCAACACCGCCTACCTCGACGGAGAGACAATGGTTTTACTATATTTGAGAATATTAACCGTGCAAAATAACACTCTTATTTAAACCCAAACTCGAGACCTCTTACCCGACCTGGGTAATGTTGTTATACTCACTCTCAACTACCTAATAAAAACTACCCCCACTCTCACCCTTATCCACCCGGACAAAATTTTTCTTCTTTTTCTTTTTTCTCTCTCTCTCTCTCTCTCTCTCTCTCTCTCTCTATCTCTCTCTCTCTCGTTTTTGGGGTGTGAAATACATTGAGCTAGGTAGCCCATTTATAGGCAATTAAGGAGACGTCATTGCATAGCTCATTAGAGGATAAATAAAAAATGAACACCTATTCCCTTCTTTTCCACGTTGAAAAGTCTAATACCTAAGACCTTATAATCATTAGAAGTGATAATAAATTATAAATGCTTGCATTATAATAATATCGGGTGAAGTTTGATCATCGTGTTGTAAATTATATTTTACTAGATTTTATCCAATCGAGAAAAATGGAATTTAAATTTAATGTTTAAGTATGTTAGCCAATTTCAGATTTAGCTATTTTGCTACTTTTTCTGTTGTCGTTAGTTAAATAAGCACTTATCTACTTATTCATGACAAGTATTATAATGGGTACTGAATAGTGTATTCTAGGCTAAGCATGGCAATGGGGCGGGTCAGACCCGAGCGGGGCGGGTCCAACCCGCCATACCCGGTTATATTATTTTTTTATTTTTTCCTTTTATTTTTATTTTTTAAAACATAAAATGGATAAATGTAGTCTTGAGACTCGAACCCGCGACCTTACGTTTGTAATACCAAACATCTATCATAATACCAACAGATTTTCTATTCATAATATTAGCAATAATTCTATATATACGTAATTACGAATTGAATTATAATATATATATATATATATTTCCGGGGCGGGTTTCGGGCCGGGTCTCGGGGCGGGGTTTGCCAGACCCGGGACCCGCCCCGGACCCGGCCGGGTTTCTTCTTTTGAGACCCGGGACCCGCCCCAAGACTCGGATTATCAGGTAAAACACGGTTTTTCGGGGCGGGTCCATTGCCATCTATATTCTAGGCCGTTATGTGTAATTAAGAAAAACAGAAATATTGGATACATATACCTAACTAATTATGCAATAGTTATG
The DNA here is from genome assembly GCA_027422505.1 of Craterostigma plantagineum. Classification (NCBI taxonomy): domain Eukaryota; kingdom Viridiplantae; phylum Streptophyta; class Magnoliopsida; order Lamiales; family Linderniaceae; genus Craterostigma; species Craterostigma plantagineum. The sequence goes on from JAPQWV010000882.1 coordinate 6,456, forward strand.
ATCACAATTATATCCAAATACGTGGTTCATCTCCCATTTTTCGTGTACTTAATTGCCACCATTTTAATTAGTGTAGTCATTAAATCTACTAATTATATATTGTAACTCTCATAATGGTGTCCACGTAAGTCCATTTTTCTATTTACATTGATTGATGCATGCACTACATATTACATCCTCATATATAATATACACAAACATATCTACAGACGCCATCTAATTCATCCTATTTTACCGTACTTAAACACAATTGAAGCTTCATCTATTAAAACATACTCACATATTTTTACAATGGTGTCAAGGGAGATTGCCTTCAAGTCGGAGAATCAGAATGATCTTGAGAGCTTCTTCTTTGATGAGCCTTCACCGTTTAGGTATTTTTCTCTTACATTATATCTTCATATTTTCCTTTGTGTGTGTGTGTGCGTGTATATATACATAACTGAACTTTTTTGGGGTTTCTTTACGACAAAAACCTGTCTTTCTTGCAGAACATGGGAACAACAATATGGACTAACTGACTGTAGTGGCTTTGGCATGTCTGATTTCTTCGATTTCGAGCCATTCTCTTTAGCAAATCAATATCCCAGCACTTTCCCAGTCGAACTAAATGGCTTCGAAGAGATTTCGGGCGATTTTGGGCTATGGGACTTCGACTCGCCACAACTACAGCTAAGCGATCCTAATAACGTTGTCATGAATGATATAATCTGGTAACCTACGATCAGCAAGTAAACGATAACTTCTGCGATATTTCAACCTACGATTTTTTTTTGGGATCGACTTTCCCTCAGCTGAGAATAAGAAGTTTGATGATGTTTCGAGTAGGAGGTTCAATAAGCCGTCAGCTATGCAGTACGAAGAGATTCGAAAGGTGGAAATTGATCGTAGAGCTGCGCCTAGTGAGATATTGAGCATACATACTCGAGAGCAAACCTGCTTAATCATTGAAAACATAGATAAGCAAAATATTGCAATAACAAAATAAAATAACATAATATAGGGTTGCTTCTAATGAGCGCTTTTCTCTAATGTCTTTGGCTAGACGTAGTCTCCATTCTTCGAAATCATGCATAAATGGGTGATATTTGCAATTCCGAGCGAGGTGATATTTTTACCCGCGCCTAGTGAGATCTTGTAGCATACGTACCCGAGAGCAAACCTGCTTAATCATCATTAAAGAAAAATATAAAGTAATAATAAAATTAAACTTAAAGCTATTATAATATTAACTACAAAAAATAACTTAAAATATAATTTTTTAGGGTAACCTAAAATTTTTTTTGGTCAATTTTGGAGGTGATCTTCCCATCATCAAGAGAACAGAGTTAGGGAGGTTTTGGTTTTTGAAGGGTTTTTGCTTCTTTTTGCTTTTGTGTAATTTTTTTTAAAAAATTGGTAAAACATATAAGGGTCTTTACACATAAATATCCTATCTGCAAAAAAAACTTGTAAATATTAGTAACTTGTCAGCATTTTTTTATATGTAGGTATCTAACAAAATAATTTCTTTGCAGATAGGTAGCCGATCCGCCGCAGATACACCATACAACACCTTTGGGTACCTATATCTGTCCCATTTTCTGTCTTTGTGAGTTCTTTCTTGTTTTGAAGGTTGAGACAAGGTACGAAGCGTACTGCAACAAAATGGAGGCGATCGTCTCCTCGTTCGAGGTTATTGTTGGCCTTAACATCCCAAAACACTGCTATCTTCTTTATTTCTGGTTTTATTTTTGGATGGAACAGTGAAAATGAAGGAGAGGGGCAGCCGTTATCTCCTCTGCTCTCCTTCCTCTTTTTTCATACTTCCCAAGGGCATAAAAACGTTCATTACATACTACATAGACTAACAATATATAATGGGCCGAAGACAAAACAATTCTAGATAAAAAACTAAAGCCCAATATATTTAAAATATTAATTTCAACACTCCCCCTTAATATTTTAAACCTTCATACCTAATAATTCTCGAAAATAAATAATCTTGTCACCGGGAAGAGCTTTAAGTGAAGATGTTCGCCAATTGGTCTCCGGTCTTCACATACTTGATTTGAATTTCTTCATCTTCGACCGCCTCTCGAATGTAGTGATGCTTGAGATTGATGTGCTTCGTTCGACTATGGAACACCGAGTTCTTCGGCATTGCAATCGCCGACTTGTTGTCACAAAAGAGAACCGTTGGCATGTCTTGCTTCTCCTCCATGTCCTCTTGAATCTTCCTCAACCAAACAACTTGCTTTGTAGCTTCACTCGCCGATACATATTCGGCCTCCGCCGAAGAGTGTGCAACTCTCTCTTGCTTCTTCGACGCCCAACTAAATACCCCGGATCCAAGCGTAAATGTATATCCGGATGTACTCTTCATATCATCCATACTACCGGCCCAATCACTATCACAATAACCGAATAACTCGACGGCCTCTTCATCACTCCTTTCATACATAAGGCCAAGCTCTTTGGTCCCTTGAATATATCTCAACAATCTTTTCCCAACTCCAAAATGAGTTTTGCTCGGCCGATGCATAAACCGAGACAATAACCCCGAAGCATACATAATATCCGGCCTAGTAGTTGTAAGATATAATAAACTCCCAACTAGACTCCTATATAAAGCCGCATCGGCATCACCACTACCATCCTCTTTCACCAACTTCTCATTCACCAACAAGGAGGTCATAACCGGATTACAATCTTCCATCTTAAACTTCGATAAAATATCTTGGGCATACTTCTTTTGAGAAATAAATACACCATCATCCCTTTGATCAATCTCAATCCCAAAAAATAATGCAACAAGCCCAAATCATTCATCTCATATCTTCTCAACATATCACTCTTGAAATCACCCATCATCTTCTCATCATTTCCCGTAAATATCAAATCATCAACGTAAAGTGAAACAAGAAGTATAGAGTTGGTACCTTGCTTCACATAGAGTGTCGGCTCACTTGGACTCCTCTTGAATCCTTTCTCCGAGAAGTATGCATCGATATTGCCATACCAAGCACGTGGTGCTTGCTTCAACCCATACAAGGCTTTCTTCAATTTGTATACTTTCTTTTCTTCACCCTCCAACTCAAATCCTTGTGGTTGCTCTACGTACACTTCTTCTTTCAACACCCCATTCAAGAAAGCCGACTTCACATCAAGTTGATAAAGTTTCCAACCTTTGTGTGCCGCTAATGCAATCAACAATCTAATAGTCTCATGTCTCGCAAACGTCTCATGATAGTCGATACCGGGTTGTTGAGTGTACCCTTTCGCCACTAACCTTGCCTTGTACTTTTGCACCGAACCATCCGGGTTAGTCTTTGTCTTGTATAACCACTTCAACCCAACAACATCCTTCTCCTTTGGCTTCTCAACCAACTCCCACGTCTCATTTTCCTCAATCATATTTATCTCATCTTCCATGGCATTTCTCCAAACTTCTTCTCTAATTGCTTGATCAAAGTTCTCCGGTTCAACAACAACAAAATTACAATGTGCATAAATATCGGTCATAGGTCTCAATTTTACCGGCGTTGAGCTTGGGGATGATGACGCCGACCCGATATTTATCGTAGGTGATGATGGAGAAGGCTCTTCCTCTTCGATATCGTGCCCACTACCACTTGGCCCTTCTTGTGCATCATCTTGAATAGGATATGACACACTTTCAACTCCTTTTCCTTTCCAATCCCAATGATCCTTCTCATTAAAAATCACATCTCGGCTTTCTATCACTTTGTTTCTCTTCAAACTAAAGAGCCTATAGCCCTTTGATTTTATACTATAGCCAACAAAGATGCACTTCTCACCTTTATCTTCAAGCTTGTTCCTTAACTCCTTTGGAACATGTGCATAGCAAATGGACCCAAACACCTTCAAGTGATTCACCGATGGCTTTTTGCCGCCGGACCAAGCTTCGAATGGAGTCTTGTTCTCAACCGCCTTTGTGGGACACCTATTCAATAAATACACCGCCGTATATGTAGCTTCCGCCCAAAACGTCAATGGTAATCCCTTCTCATTCATCATGGTTCTTGCCATTTCAACAATGGTCCTATTTATTCTCTCGGCCACGCCATTTTGCTCCGGTGTAAAACTAATCGTCAATTGTCTCTCTAAGCCGGTATCTTCACAAAACTTCTCAAACTCCTTAGAGTTGTAGTCACCACCTCTATCGCTTCTTAACTTCTTTATCAACCGGCCGCTTTGTCTCTCAACCATTCTTTGAAACTTTTTGAAGACATGAAGCGCTTCCGACTTTTGCCTCAAAAAATAGACCCAACACATTCTTGAATAATCGTCAATGAAAGTGATGAAATACCGGTTTCCACCATGTGAGTTTATGCTCATGGGACCACAAATATCGGTGTGAACAAGCTCTAATGGCATCTTTGCTCTCCACGCCTTCGCCTTTGGAAATGATTCTCGATGTATCTTTCCAAGAGCACATGCCTCACATACGCCACTTTTCTCTTCTATGGTCGGTAGCCCATACACCATATCCTTCTTGCTTAGCAACTTCAAGCTCTCAAAATTCAAATGACCATACCTCTTATGCCACAACCATGAGTCGTCGCCTACACCAACCTTCAAGGCAACACTTTTTTCGGGCTTGAGAGTGAGAGGAAAGTTTCTATTCCTCTCCATCTTCACTACGGCCATCAACTCTCTTTTATTCCCAACCTTATCAAATATTCTACAAGTCGCACCCTCGAAGTGAACCGCATGACCATGCTCAATCAATTGCCCAACACTTAGCAAATTTTGAGCCAAATCCGGCACTAGCAATACGTCATGAATTAGCATCCTTCCCTTCTTTGATGCAACCGCAATCGTGCCTTTCCCCTTAGATTTCACCACGGCTCCATTTCCCATCGTAATTTGAGTAGTAGCGGTGCTATCAAGCTTGCAAAAAATCGACTCATCCCCGGTCATGTGGTTGCTACATCCACTATCAACATACCACACATCTTCCTTCTTCTCAATGGCCGCTTGGCATGCATAAAATGTGCTTCCATCATTTCTCTCGAGACTCTTCTCTTCGGTGTAGTTCGCTTGCTCCTCATTCTTCACCCTACAAAACTTCTCCTTATGGGCCATACTTCTTGCAATTGTAGCATTGAACATTCCCTTTGTTCCAACAATCTTTTTCAATATGGCCCGGCTTCTTGCAAAAGTTGCATAGCTTAGCTTCTCCACTTTGGTAGGTACCTCTACCACCTCCACTACCAAATCTACCACCAAATCGGCCTCGGCCTCTACCACCACGGAAGGTATTCCCATTGGCCGCCCTTTGGTTGTTATACTCTTTCACATTCACCTTAGATTGAAAGGCGCTTTCAAGAACTTGGTCGCCATGCCTATTCAACCTTTCCTCATGTCTTTCAAGAGAGCCCATAAGATCATGCACACTAATAGTAGAGAGGTCTTTCATCTCTTCAATAACGGCCACAATGTTGTCATACTTCGAAGGAAGACTAATCAAGAATTTCTCACACACCGTCTTATCGCTAAGCTTCACCCATATTTTTTATTTGGTTCACAACCTCAATCACCTTAGAGAAATACTCTTGTAGAGTCTCTTTCTCCTTCATTTGCAAATTTTGAAACTCCATCTTCAAGGTTAAGAGCTTTACCGTTCTAACTTTATCGGTGCCTTGAAACTCCTTTTGCAAAATCTCCCAAGCTTCCTTGGAGGTTTGAGCCCCGATTATTCTTGGAAAAATCTTGTTGGAGATACTTCCTTGAATCAAATAGAGAGCCCTTGCATCCTTCTTCCTATTCTCCTTCTCGTCGGGATCCGAAACCGTAGCCTTCACAACATTTCCTTTTCCATCTTTCTTCTCTTCTATTTTCTCATTTATCACATAACCCTCTTCTACTATCTCCCACAAATCTTGTGAAATCAAAAGAGTCTTCATTTTAATACTCCAATAATCATAACTCTCACCATCAAATATAGGTTGCCCACCTTGTGGTGCCCAAACACCTCCTTGGGTAGCCATGGTGCCCTTCTCAACTTCAAAATCTATTTCTTCATCTTCAATGGAAGAAACCCACTTCAAATCTCACCAAACACAAGCTCTGATACCATTTATGTTGGCCTTAACATCCCAAAACACTGCTATCTTCTTTATTTCTGGTTTTATTTTTGGATGGAACAGTGAAAATGAAGGAGAGGGGCAGTCGTTACCTCCTCTGCTCTCCTTCCTCTTTTTTCATACTTCCCAAGGGCATAAAAACGTTCATTACATACTACATAGACTAACAATATATAATAGGCCAAAGACAAAACAATTCTAGATAAAAAACTAAAGCCCAATATATTTAAAATATTAATTTCAACAGTTATAGTAGGTTTAGGTTCTGGGAAATCTTACACTGCCCTCGCATTGCAAGCCATGTCCAAGCACTTCCTCAAGCTGAGGAATGCAAGAGTTTCTCAGATAAAGAATACGATCAAACTACCAAGGAATGACGACAATGGAGACAAAAACAACCCTAGTAAGATAAGCTCGAGCTTGTCCGAACTGACCCTTTTAGAGCTTGGAATCGTTCGTAATTCACGACAAGCGTGGAGGCCCATTAGAGGCTTGCCTGAAAGTTCAGTGACTGTTCTTCGCTCTTGGCTTTTCGAGCACTTTCTTCACCCGTATGTGCCTTAATTTTTTGTCTTCATATTAGTACAATGTAGTGTTAGTTTATGACTTTGTGTCTTCAACTTTTATGTGTTTTGTAGTTATCCAACTGATTCGGAGAAGCTCATGTTAGCTTCACAGACGGGATTATCGAAGAGTCAAGTGAGATTATTATATATTTCTTGTTTGTACGTATAAGGATTTCGTTCTTCTTTCTTTTTTTGGATTGAGTTGTTGTGGGGTTTATTTATTTATTTCTTTTTCTTGGCAGGTTTCGAATTGGTTTATCAATGCAAGAGTTCGTCTTTGGAAGCCGATGATCGAAGAAATTTATAGAGAAGAGTTCAGAGAAGAGGATTCGAACGAATAATTCGATCAAGTTTTTTTTTTTTTTTTTTTTCTTTTTAAACATCGCTTTTCGATATATGTTGTAATGAGTTCGTTGTTTTGATCAATGCTATATGTTGTAATGAGTTCGTTGTTTTGATCAATGTTATAAGTCAACTATTGCGTTTTTTGCTTGTTTAGAAAAAAGCACTATGATGTTATGACTTAATTGACCATGAAATTTTTGACTAAATCGAGCGTCTTTCAAAGTTTAAGACATAGATTAATGGTTAATAAGTCATATTTGAGAAAATGTAACAAAATCGTGGCGTCTCTCATAAGTCATAACATATGATTTTGAGACCGTCATATGATTTCTGTCGGAATTTTATATAATAGAAAATATATAACTAAATATCAACTAGATAATATATATAAGCACTTCATTTCTTTTGGGTTTTACTATTCGGCCTGTAAGCACAAATAGGCTTTGAGCACCACACTGCGTGCTCAAGAAAAACCTTGATGGGCTATTTTGATTCGATTTGATTTGCTTTGTAAATTATGATGACAATTGACAAATGACAACCCTGATTGCCAGTTGATGGATTTATGTCGGAGGAAAATAGCATCGTTATTTAATAGTAGACTAGATGACCTGGCCTCACGTTTGGTACTGTCAATTTGGAGGGCCGGGAAGCCCGCCATCTGGCAGGGCCAGGACGGGGCTGGCTGGCCCACCTTCTGGCGGGCCTAAAAAAATGGGGACTGCACCGCCCCGCAGCGGGCCGCGGGCTTGGCGCGCCAGGCCTGCCCGTCACTAAAATATATTTTTTAATTTTTTGTTTTAATTTTAAATTTTATTTACTAATAATTTTTTATTAATTATGGTATTTATTAAAAATTTGTGGATAAGTATGCTATTAATTATATGGTTGATAATAAATATGATATTAATTACATATAATTAATGAATCATTAATTACATTACCTAATTAATTATATATTTATTATCTATATAATATATATTATATAATATATATATATATAATTAAGAGATTGGCGGGCCGGGCAAAAAATATTGAAGCCCAACCCGCCTTTTGGCGGGGCGGGGCGGGCCATATTGACAGCACTACGCACGTTGTGCGGCTTCAATGTAACCATATCCGGAGATCAAATGGTTAAAACAGTTAACATACAAAAACATAAAGTAGAACATTATATAGGACAACAAAATCCAAGCGGGTGTTTCAATGTTAGGTAAGGACAACAGGAAGAACATTAAGTTATACGACTATGCACCTTAAGCCATCACGTTGCGAGTTTGTATTTATATATGTACTCTATATTTGGCATTGCGCCATTCGTTTTTATCCTTCTTTCTTCAAGCAAATCATATCTTCTTTTCTGATCGTGCACCATTGTATCTGGTAGAAAACCGATATTATTAAGTGCTTTTGAAGCTAAACATGTCTCATAATTTAGAGGACATGAGGATATGATTTTGTATCAAAGCACACCACCAAGAAAAAAAGGTTAATCCAAAATTTGCAAATTGGAGAGTTCAGAAGAAAGAGTTATTCTGCTACCGAATACGATCTCGCTTGAAAATTAACCATTCACAATCAAATGTGGCTTCCTTAAAAACAAAAACAAAAAAACAACAAACAACAAATCCATACAGCGTTTATTCCATGTGCTTGCCCAATGAGCTCGGACAATACAATATTACTTTTGTAGAGATTCCAGTCAACAATCCAACTAACATTTTGAAAAACAAACAAAAAAAAAAAAATAATTCTTTATTTTTCTTCGTACCTTAGTACCTACACAACAGTTTTTAAAAAGCAAATTGTAGCGCGCGTCAACGTGTGAAATAGCGTATATTTTATTGAAAACGTGACGTTGCGTGAAATGAAAAGCGTACGGAACTGATTATAGTATTACGTGGAAATGTACGTTAATTATTGGAAGGAAAAAGGAAAGGAAGTTAATGGCTATTGTACTTTAACAGAAGAGTCTGACAAATGTGTATTCATTTTTCTTTTTCACTTTTTTCTAACTTAATATTTCTTCCACCAAATCATAAAATATTTATTATCTAATGTAAATTTATCTAATTTATTCTTTGTTTATCTTAACAACGATCAAAATGACATGTATATCTTATATTTTTTATATCCATTAAAATCATTTCTGAAAGACTTCATTTTCTAATATTAGGTTAACCAAGAGTTATTTTTTCAATATTTTCGAATTGCCTCAAGCGGATGTCAGTGATTAGTAATAAACATAACATTTAAATATGATTCACATAAAAGTTTGTTAATATATTTCCTTGTTGTGTTTTATTATTTGGGATATATACTAATTGGATTTATCATTTATACCTTGTTAAATTATTTCTTCGCTTAGCCCATTAATATTATGTTTATTGGTTATTATATGTGGCTTAGCTCGAAACACGCAACGCTACGCTTTTTACGCTATGCAATATCGGCACAAAAACGCTACACGGTGCGCAATACGCTTTTTAAAACACTGCTACACAACTAAAGTTTCATGTTGCATGTCTTAATGCAAAGACACGCAAAGCATTCAATTGAACATAGTAAGATCGGAAAGAATTAACATACTGATGATGTTACATATCAAATTATAACAAGAACTCCAAGTTTGCATTTCGAAACGTCAGGAAAAAAGCGTACATGTCAATAACACAAATGCCACTGAATCATTCTAACCTGCAAAAGGCATTAGCTAGCAACAGAAAACAAGGTTTTAGTGCCTATCAATGCAAATATTGCATACAAAGCAAAATAGTTTAGTGAGAGTATATTGATGATGGATGGATAATTAGTAGAATATATTGAAAAGAAAGTGAGAAATATGATAAGTGAGTTACAAAAAGATCCACAACCCTCGAAACAGGGAGCGATGCTTGTTGGCCTTAGTAACGTCACACAATAGGGAATTTTTTGTTGGTAGCTGTGCATATGAGGGAATCCTAGTACTTGATTTTGCTGTAAACAATATTGAAAAAGAACAGAATTTAGTCGGGACCAATATTGATTCTGCAATGAAATACAAAATATAACAAACTAATGGCTAGGGAAACCTTAAAAGCTTTTTGGGAACACCGTATAGCAGAGGAAATGTCTTGTGAAGATAGAGAGCAATCTTCTTCGACTTAGCCTAACAATGGCAGCATAAAGACGAGAGACCATCTCCAATCGAAAACTCATTCTCAAACTCAAACGGATTCTCAAACTCAAAATGCATAATTTTTCTCCAACCGACAGACCAATTCTCAAACTCAAAAGATCATTTTTGTAATATTCTATTCTACCTCATTTTTAATATTACCCATTTCATTTACAACTTTACGAACCACATGTTATTTTAATTCGATTAGAAAAAATAATGTCATAAATTAATAGTGAACTCAATATTTTCGTATAAAAAACATAGAAAAAATAATTAATCATATCGGGAGTCCTTTATATACTTTCATTTATTTCTTATTTTTTATATGGGTACTTTAATAATTAAATAAAAATAGGGTCTACAGTGTAATTTTTAAAACATCAAACCGCATCTTTTGCGACATCTCTTTCTCAAACGCATATAAGCGTTTTAAAACATGAGAGAGAAGACATAAAAACATTTCGAGTTTACGTTTGGTGTACTGTCGGAGAAGTATACATTTTTGGGTTTTTGTGTATCAATTGAAGATAGCTCCGAGAAACAAAAGGAAGAAAACCATCTATTCAGAGCACAAAGCACTTAATTTTTTTCATATAACACCACTCAAATGACAAATAAATTCCCAAATAAATAAATCACGGTTGGGATTCTATATCCCACGAACCATTCAATTAAGCCACCTGTATGAAATTTCCCAGATTACCATGGGAGATGTGCGAGATATGAAATCACCCGCAACGTATACTATATATAACGACTATAATAGAGCTGCAAACCCACGTATTACGGGTTACAAGAAAATTTGAGTGGCACTGGTTTTCTGTATATTATATAGTATGAATTATTGACAAAAAAATATTATATAGTATGAATTGATTTTGGAATTGAGTAATAAGTCTGGTTGCTGTTTGTGAAGAAGTTCCGTGGAGTTCTTTTTCATTTGCAGGCGGGTCCCACCATACTTATAAGAGAAATACCAATAAAACTTGCAACCTGCAACCTGCTATTATTACAATATTGCATGGAGGAAATAAACAGCTAAAAAACATGTTACCTGGAAGCAAAATTGGCCATATTTCCTCTTTTATAGTATTATAGAATCGCTTTAATTACAAAATAATAATAATATTTACCATCTTTACCATTTTTTTTGTTAAAAAAAAAGAAGGATTATTTAATGATGACGTATGAAACTTCTTTCAATGAAGACAATCTTCCACAACTTCCCATAATCCTAACCGTCGTGATAATATCGCATCAACTCCATCGATGATATCAATGATCGTCAGCTTGTTGAAATTACGGACCATAATATGATAAAATTGTAAAATTTTCAATATTTGATCATCGTAACGGTAACCAATGACATGTACAATTATTACTTTTTCTAACGTCATACGAGATATTTTGTACGTTCGATACCCAACCCATCTTAAGTCATACAGTCAAGTGAAACCGTTACGAACTTGCGGCAATTAATAGGTCAAGATTTGATCATTGTCATCGTCGAAATAAATAGGATTCTCTTAGAAAATAAAGCTGATTGAGATAGAGATTTGAAGGAATTTTCCTCTCTCTTTATTTATATTTAATTATATAATCACGATCACGGGTCATGATCATTAAAGTTTATTTTTTCAAAAACCTTGAAATTTTGTTCTCTGTTTCTCATGTGAAAAATCGTAGTCACGAGGTGTCGCCTTATTCAAGATCTTCCTTCATAATCTTATTAATACAAAATTAAAATCTGATAATGTATCTATAATCTAATTGTATTGTATCTATAATCTGATAATGTCATATAGCCTTCCTTGAGGACATAGTCGTTGTTATATATTTGCGGAGTGATTTAAATCGCTCAAAGTTGTTTCATTCATCGTGCAATAATTTGATTGAAATATTATTTTTTTTCGTTGCCGAGATGAGATAACTTAGTTAATATCCCAAAGTAGGCAAAGTTTCGTGGATTTCATGCTATGTCGACACAAATAATTTAAAAAGGCACATTTGAATAGTCAAAAAGCTTGCAACAACGTGGAGAAGAAGAGCCAATGAGGCTTGGCTCTAGTGGCCAAGCTGAGGCATCCAAAGTTCATGTGATTAGGAGGTCAGAGGTTCGAACCCCACCTCCCACATGACTTTGGAAAATCCCCATGGCTTAGGCCCATGACTATCGTTGTTGGGTGGGTTTGGGATGTATCCATCTGACCCCGAGGATTAGTCCCGCCTCTAGAGTGTGTGGCGATTAGCCCATAGCCGGGCAGTGTGGGGATACCACGGGACCGAAAAAAGTGGAGAAAAAGAAAAAAAGAGTGGACTTCCATTCGGCGCGTGTTCTTATATGGTGTACCGAAGTTTTTTTTATTTCTTTTCACATGCATTTGTTTTGCCTATAAATAGGCTACAAGTGATCAATCCAAATGTATCCCACATATAAAATAAAAAGAGAGATCAGAGAGGAGAGAAATAGAGAGAAAAAAATTAATAGAGAGTTTGTCGGTATTTTCTCCGACTATAAGAGAGATATTGAGGGTTTTCTCCTTTATAGGTTGAGAGGTTGTAACTCCTATATTTTTCCTCTATAGTGGATTCTTCTTCCTTGCCTGTGGTTTTTACCCGATTTATTTGGGGATTTTCCACGTTAAATCTCGGTGTCCACTTTTATCTTTTAATCGATCAAATATTAGCTGCAATATTATTCGACCGGGTCCGTTGCCACGCCAACAATTTATATCAGAGCCGAGCTTGAGTTTTATATATCTATTATCGTATGCTCTGTGGTTGCCACTAACATGGACCCTCCACATCAGAAAATAATAGATATTATACTGCCCTTGTTACGGTGACGAAAAAGTCGGTACGAGTTCAATAATTATCTGCTGCAACCCCATCGGAGTTATCTCTCACGACTGAGCAGAATTATGGCGGCGAAGTTTGATATCGAAAAGTTCAACGGGGGAAATTTCTCACAGTGGAAATTAAAGATAAAGGCGATATTGCGCAAGGACGGCTGCCTGGAGGCTATCGATGAAAAACCAGCCACACTGACAGACGACAAAAAATGGAACGAGATGGACGGGAGCGCTGTCGCGAATCTTCATCTGGCACTAGCAGATGAGATATTGTCCAGCGTCGAAGAAAACAAAACGGCAAAGGAGGTTTGGGACCATCTAACAAATCTATACTAGCCGACATCGTTACACAATAAAATTTTCTTGAAGAGAAATTATTCACCTTGAGAATGTCTGAATGTACTTCAGTGACGGAGCATCTCAACGTCTTGGATACTCTGTTTTCCCAGTTGGGTATAAAACAGAGGATAAAGAACGTGGCGGAAATTCTACTTCACAGTCTGTCTGATTCGTATGATCAACTCATCATCAACTTGGCGAACAACCCTGATTGCCATTGGTGAATTTATGTCGGAGGAAAATAGCATCGTTATTTAATAGTAGAATCGCTTTAATTACAAAATAATAATAATAATAATAATCTTGACCATTTCTTTGTTAAAAGAAAAAAGAAAAAAAAAGGATTATTTAATGATGACGTATGAAACTTCTTTCAATGAAGACAATCCTCCCCAACTTCCCAAAATCCTCGGAGAATACCATTTTTGGTCCCCATGTTTAGCCTATGGGCGCTTTTGGTCCTTGATATTCTCACTTGTCACATTTAGACCCTCATGTTTCTTAATTTGAACCAAATTGTTCCATCTGTTAATTTAGACGGAATTGCAAAATTAGCGATGGAATTTGCGACGGAATTTCCGACGCTAAAGGAAAAAAGTAAAAAAAAATGATAAATTAAGCATAAAAAATGAGAAAAAAATTCCAAAAAAGGAAAAAAATTTATAAAAATAGGTAAAAAAATTCAAAAACGAGAATATTACTAATAAATTAAATAAAAATGTAAATAATAATAAAAAATAAATAATAATAAAAATAAAATAATAAACTAAAATTTAAAAATGATAAATATAAACTTATGATTTTAAAAAGTTAAAACAAAAAAATTCCCATCCCCGCCCCGTTCAGGGCGGATCCGCGCGGGGACGGGGAAATCCCGCCCCATTGACAAGCCTAGATGGTGTCCGTTTAGGGTTTGACTATTTATTTAATATTTTATTTACGAAGATCGTTTTTTGTGTAATATATGTTGTCAAAAACCCTAATCTAAAACATGTCTTTGGAATAAAGTCTATTTAGAAATATTATTTTGACACGATATAAAGTTCACAGAAGATGCCACTTTCTTTATTACGAGAACACTTTCTTTGGAATTAAAACACTTTTGAATGGTTATTACAAAGTAAAGTCAATAGGGCGAATGAGGTCATAATTATACTATGATTTAAATTTGTCTAAAAGAAACTGAGCACCGCTATTTATTAGGGTATATTAGCGATTAGGCCCTAATAGACATTTTCAATATGATTCAGGCCCTTTTATAGTTTTATTTCGGTCCAAGGACCTATTTAATGAAAATATTAGTTTGAAGGACCAATCCCATTGTAAATGACATTTCTATCCTTCACATTTGCCAAAATTACACCCATATGCCATCGTCTTTTCCAAATGATGAATGCACAAACCACGTTCAACATTACCAAAATTTACGATCTAAAAGCCGGCTCAATCTCGGGGTTAATGACCGAAAGGTTAAATCGATGATAATTTCCAATGGGTGTCAGTAATCAATGAAAATTTTTGAAGTTTATAATGGAATAATATATTAAAAGTAATTCGAAAATCTCGTTGAAACAATGAAAAATCTGTACTTTAATGACCGAATAAGGTGAAATGATCGTGGGTCTTAATATCGATGAAAATATTGATGTTAATCGTGAAGAAATTTGAAGCGGCCCATGATTGAAGCTTTTGCTAATAAAACGCTCGCTAAGTAACAATTTATGCATTCTGGGTAACAATTTATGCATTCCGGGTAACGCTTTATGCATACCGGGTAACAGTTCAAGCATTCTGGGTAACAGTTCATGCATTTTGGAACAATTTATGCATTCTGCATTGCCCGAAAATGGCAACCTGCACCTTTTGGAGTATAATTTTTGATCTAGAATGCCGATGAGCCCTCAGCTCTACTGGTTGAGGGGGAGGTGCCTGGAGTCATGTTGGGAGAGGTCCTGGGTTCGAACCTCCACCCTGTGACATTTCTCCAGGCCTGCCCACATGGGCCCAGACATGTGCGATTGACATGGTCGGCCCGTTTAGCAGGTAGTGGGTCGGTCCCGGGGTTTCACCATCGGCTTTCCCCGGTTACCAAAAAAAAAAAAAATGATCTAGAATTCAAATAGCCTTGATTAAAGCTCCATTGATTAGCCAAGTTAATCATGTATAACTTTTATTCACGTTATTTCCGATTCGAAGTCCATTGACCTAAAAAAATGTGCTCGAAAAAGATTTACGGGTGCTTAGGGATGTTGTCCGAAAATGGCATTGCCCGAAAATGGCAACCTACATCTTTTTTAGTATAACTTTCGATCTAGAATTCCAATGACTTTGATTCAAACTCCTGTGAATATCCAACTTAATTATGTATAACTTTTATTCTTTAAGTCCTTTCTGATTCGTTAATACCAAATCGGTAACCCCCAAGCTAATCGAAGAAATCAAACACGAGCAGCGACAACAACGAGCAACGACGACGGGATGTTACAATTTGGTTCTTTGTCTATCTGATACTTAAGTGTAGGATGTTTCTTTTGAACAAACTTCGCTTCTGTTGCTGAAAATGTATGCATGATTCTGGTAAGATCTCCTGTTGTTTACTGATTTCCTGCGTAACAGTTTAATAGAGTTCATCAACAATTGAACGGAGAAAACAAAAACAGAAATCGATATGTAAGCAACAAGGAAGTACAATACGAGTAACAGAATTCTTAGTCACAATAACAATTTAATATGTAATTGGGTTTAATTTATCATTTTTAAGTTTTATATTGGAAACACGCTACATTCACTAAAATATAAGAATTTACGAAGTTTTAGATAAAAGATATTAGTTTAGGTCGTGATTTTTGTGGAGATTATGTTGGAATTAAAGAAGTTGAAGTACATAGTATGGAAAACAAGTAGCACTATTCTGGAAATGATGATCATGCTTCCATGAAATTGATTCTACTTACTCAAAACGTTGCGGATATGAACTATTAGTTGTTTATTACAATCCAAATGGTCGACCTAACAAACTATTCAACAAAATTAATGACATCGTCAATTAATCTTAAACGTAACCCTATGTTGTTTACTGATTTCCTGCAGTAACAGTTTAACATGGATCAGAAACAATTGACGTGGAGAAAAAAAACAGAAACTGATATGTTGGTAACAAGGAAACACAACACGAGTAACAGAATACATAGTCAAAATAGAAATTTAATATGTAATTAGTTTACTTTACGATTCCAAATTTTATATTGCAAACGCGCTATATTCACTAAAATATATGATTTACAAAGTTTTAGATAGAAATATAGGTTATGATTTTAATCACATACCCTAATTCACAAACTATAATAGTTATAGTAACATATAAACATATAACTAGTAACAGTTTACATATATCGTTAATAGATAATCTATGCTTGATTTTATTTACTCTCCCGCCCAAAATTCATCTCATTCTGGTTTTTTCGCCCGAGCGGAAAATTTAGTAACAAATTTAGGCAACACAGTAACAGAAACGTATAATAGTAACAGATCCTGATAATTTTAAGTTAGTAACAATTGTTCATCACCTCAACTGACGAAAGTCTGAATCAATTCACTAACATCTGGATTTCTGCTTAATGTCGATGTCTTTCATACCACATGCATTACACAACTTACGGTTTGGGAGTTAATAATTGACACATAACTTCGAATATAATGGGCGTAGCAAAAAAATACTCAATTATAGGGTCGATCATATTTTTGTGAATCTCTTATTTTCGCAAATTAGAACCCTACACATGGTAACAATTAATTGTAGTTTAATAACGGTTTTGATACATCTAGTAACGGTTTTGATACTCCAAGTAACAGATTTGATATTCCGAGTAACAGTTTTAACACAGCAAAAATATACCAAAATTATTGGGATCGACCGTATTTTCGCAAAATTAAAAGCAGCACTTTGAACGAACGAGCAAAACATGTGCCGCACCGAGCTGCCCATACTATGGATACTTTGAATTTCTACATATTAGATGCAATTGTGCCAAAAACGGCTTTGAATTCATCTTATTTTCGCAAATTAGAACCCTACACATGATAACAATCAATCGCAGTTTAGTAACGGTTCTGATACACTTAGTAACAGTTTTGATACTCCGAGTAACAGATTTGCAGTTTTGACACAGTAAAAATATACCCAAATTATTGGGGTCGACCGTATTTTCGTGAAATTTAAAGATGAACGTCGGACGAACGAGCAAATAATGTGCCGCATCGAGCTGTCCATACTATGGGTACTTCGAATTTATACATATTAGATGTAATCGTTGCCAAAAACGGCTTTGAGTTCATCTTATCTTCGTAGATTAGAATCCAAAATAAAAAGATAAAAATTCATTCAAATCTTACATCTTGCTTCGTCAATACCACAATACATCATACCCTACACGCTGAAATTGGTTGACTAATGGGCATTCGAAATTTTGGACCTCGATTCTCTGTAAAAACGAGATTAATAAAATAAATATTCGTTGTCGATAACAATTTTCTGCATCATAGTAACAGATGAGGGACAAAAATAACAGTTCACCAGACGTTAATAACAATATAATCTAACATCACAACATAAAGTAGCCGAAAAATAACTGTAAGTTCAGTATGTTAGGAAGGGTATTTCGTCAATACATATTTTTAGTCCTTATCTCTGTCATTTTCGAAAAAGTTGGTCCTTTAAATTATTGGGGCTTCTGGCAGGTACTGAACATTGTAAAAGCATACTGACTAGGGACTGATTCAAAATTCTCCCTATTGATTATGGGATGATTTGATATATGCGAGACTAATTCTTTTAGGCATGTGTAACACACCCAACCACTACCACAAGATGTAAATTTCTAACCATATAATACAGATATGGTTATCTACAAGTCAAAAGCTACGCTTTGCAAATGCTAATTAGTATGAGATCCATCACAAAATAATAGCCAAAATGCCACCGGTAACTATACACATGATGCTATAAATTTCAACAAATGTAGTCCTATAGTATCGTTGAGCCCTTCGCAGGTCGTCCCTCACATGCTCCACCACAGACCAGCCATGATCACCTCCTCTATGTCCTACCCCCGAAGGAGGATCTGCAAAATAATATAAATATTGGGAGTGAGTCGACAAGACTCAGTAAGTGCAAATCAAGAACGTGTAGGTAGCACAATAAAAAACATAATATGCGAGCAAGGAAAATGAGCATAGGTTATTCGCCCTTCATCCTACCTATTTCCAAATTTTCGAACCACCGATTATCAACTCAAACCACAATGATTATCACCAGCTACCGACACTTATCAATAACTATCCACAACTATCGACAGTTATCAACAACTAACCACAACTACCGACAGTTATCAGAAACTATCCACAATTATCGATAGTTACCAGCAACTATCCACAACTAACGACAGTCATCAATCAACTCGAGCAAATACAACGATTATCAATATTATTATATGCTCTACTAACTAATGTTTATTACGTTTATAATTATAACTCATAAGGTATTCGAGTTTGTGGTCCAACAATATTCATGTAATAAAATTATCTTGATTCAATTTAATCTTTACTTTCAATTTGTTGAGTTTTAAACTTTATCCAAGTCCCACAACATTCGTGTAATGATGTGATTTAAGTCTCTTTTTCACCATATAAACGTGTGCTTATCCAGTTTGTAAATGACTTTTGGAGTCCTTAAACATCACAAACTTAGACACCCCTTAACCCTACTTTCTTATGAAGAAATAATACATCCATTAAAATTGAAATAAAATGAAAAAGACGTTACAAAATTGGATTGACTTTCCTTTCCTCCTCACAGGTCAAAAAGAAAATATAAAATAAAAATCTTTAAATATATTTTTGAATTGATGTTCCTTCAACTTTCCTAGTAACAAGCAAAACTATTT
This sequence comes from Craterostigma plantagineum, assembly GCA_027422505.1. Lineage (NCBI taxonomy): Eukaryota > Viridiplantae > Streptophyta > Magnoliopsida > Lamiales > Linderniaceae > Craterostigma > Craterostigma plantagineum. The sequence goes on from JAPQWV010000882.1 coordinate 25,752, forward strand.
TGATATTTACTCGGATAGGATTCTTTTCATACAATGTAAATTCTAAAGCACCTACATGGCCTGTATATTATATGATCATATATATGTGATATATAGTTGAAGGGTTCATTTACTTGTAGCTTACTAAAGGGTCGTTAGGTATAGTTATATAATATTATATTCTCTGGAAAAGTTAGGAAGCTTTACTGAAATTTAATATAAATAAACCCATAAGGTGAAAAATGAAATCATTTTCTTGGAACATCATGAGGTAAGAGATATGATTGTTGGTCCAGCCACCAAGGTGGACGCCCACCAATATGGAAGAAAAAAAAATAATATAATATTATTAATATTATATTATAATATTATTTTATATATATAATAAAATAATGAACGGCTGATATTGAAGGGCGACGCGGCGGATTCCTGGCCACCGGTTTTGAGTGGTCCAGAAGAGCTGAAGACATCTATAAATAGGCTGAGGATTCTTCAGTTATTATCATCCCAAATCAAGTGAGAAGTTCAGTTAGAGAGAAATAGTGAGAGGTAAACTTATCCGGGTGGATAAGGGTGAGAGTGAGTTATAGTTTTACTGGGGTAGTTGAGAATAGGTACAAAAACATTACCCGGGTGGGTAAGGGGTCTCGGGTTTGGGTTTAAACACGAGCGTTATTTTGTACGGTGTAATATTCTCAATATAGTAAAGCTGGTGCTCTCCGTGGAGGTAGGCGGTATTGGCCGAACCACGTAAAAATCTCGGTGTTCTCTCGGTGTCATTTCGGCTTTAATCCCAACAAAATTGTCGCGAGTCCAAAATCAACCTTCCGCTGTGCCCGAAGAATTACCGCTCAACCCCAACAAGTGGTATCAGAGCCAAGCCTAATTGATATTCTGAGTATGCTCTGTGGTTGCAGCTTTGTCTGATCTTCCACATCAGAAAAGATATCAAAAAGGTTCGTTACGGGGGAGCCAGTGTCAGGCCAAAGCTGTCGAATCTCTTCAAGGATAATGGCGACGGAAAGCAGTTTCAAAGTGCGGCAATTTGATGGTACGGGGAGTTTCACTCTGTGGCAGAGACGAGTGAAGGATATTCTTGTTCATCAAGGGTTGGCAAAGGCTTTGAAAGGGGAAAAGGGAAAGCCGGAGAAAATGACACAAGAAGAATGGGAGGATTTGGGGTCAAGATGTGTCAGCACAATCCGTCTGTACATTGCGGATAACATTATTAATAATGTTGTTAATGAGGATTCTGCACCAGACTTGTGGGCAAAGTTGGAGGAGCTGCATCTCGGGAAAAACTTAACCACAAAGTTAGATCTGAAGCCGGAGCTGTACCGGCTGAAGATGGAGGAAGGTGGAAATCTCATGGATCATATAAGCGTGTTCAACGGACATGTGGATCAACTTATAAAAGTTGAAGTAAAGTTGGAGGAAGAAGATAAAGGCCTTTTACTTCTTACCTCGCTTCCTGATTCTTATGATAATTTGGTCACAACCATCTTGTACGGAAAGACGACGGTGAAGATGGTGGATTGCAGTCAACTCTTTTGGCGCATGAAAAGAGGAGACGATCAAATTATGGGGATAGTCAAAATTCGACGTTGGCTATACACGGGGAGAATCGTAGAGGAAGGTTTCACGCCAGGGAATTTGGAGGTAGCAGCAGGTCCAAATCAAAGAATGGCGGGAAGGGAATCATGTGCTACAAGTGTGGTGAGCCGGGACATATTAAGAGGAACTGTCCGACTTGGAGGAAGGACGGGAATGGCGAGAAAAATTCCACAACCATGATAGCACAGGATACGGATGATGTTGTAGACGTTCTCACAGTCTACAACGATGACGCTCGTTCTCAGGATGAATGGATATTTGATTCGGGGTCGAAGTACCATATTTGCTCCGTAAGAAAATATTTTGATATGTTCCAGAAGATACGAAGAGGTTCGGTTTCCATGGCTGATGGATACCGTCAGGCGGTTCGTGGTGTCGGAACTGTGAAGATCAAAATGACTGACGGAGCGGTTCGAGCTTTGGGTGGTGTGATCTTTGTCCCAAAGTTACGGAAGAATTTAATATCCTTGAGCCAGTTAGATTCCAAGGGCTATGGGAGTTTCATAGCAGGGGGAGTCTGTAAAATCATACATGGCGAAAAAGTCCTACTGAAAGGAGAAGAGCGTGGAGGTTTATATCGTCTGGACGGGAGTGTGGTACAAAACACTCTGACTTCGATGGGTTCACAAAAGTCGCGCGCGCGTGGTGGAAAGGCAGACGATCGTGAGAAGGGAAGTCCTGCTGGAGAAGGGGTTGCGTCGAAGTCCCTCTTCAGAATCGACGGGTAGAGTCGGTTCCGCAGCTGCACATAGGATTGGCCGCGGGTGAATCAAGTTGGTAGGACCTGAATTCTTGATTCGGTTATGTGTAGCTGGTACAAGGAAGGCCAATGGACGTTCGTGGTATTTACGAACGGGTTACTCTCAGACAGACTTGCTGGGATGGGTGCTTGACGGTGCTGAAGACGGTGTTCGGATAGGTGTCGAATGCGGCTGGAGGGGGAGAATTGTTGGTCCAGCCACCAAGGTGGACGCCCACCAATATGGAAGAAAAAAAATAATATAATATTATTAATATTATATTATAATATTATTTTATATATATAATAAAATAATGAACGGCTGATATTGAAGGGCGACGCGGCGGATTCCTGGCCACCGGTTTTGAGTGGTCCAGAAGAGCTGAAGACATCTATAAATAGGCTGAGGATTCTTCAGTTATTATCATCCCAAATCAAGTGAGAAGTTCAGTTAGAGAGAAATAGTGAGAGGTAAACTTATCCGGGTGGATAAGGGTGAGAGTGAGTTATAGTTTTACTGGGGTAGTTGGGAATAGGTACAAAAACATTACCCGGGTGGGTAAGGGGTCTCGGGTTTGGGTTTAAACACGAGCGTTATTTTGTACGGTGTAATATTCTCAATATAGTAAAGCTGGTGCTCTCCGTGGAGGTAGGCGGTATTGGCCGAACCACGTAAAAATCTCGGTGTTCTCTCGGTGTCATTTCGACTTTAATCCCAACAAAATTGTCGCGAGTCCAAAATCAACCTTCCGCTGTGCCGAAGAATTACCGCTCAACCCAACAATGATCACTCAGTATGGAAGCAAAGTTGTCTCCAATCAACTGGGACCAGCACAACACTATACTTTGAGATAATTGTGATAGCTTTCTATAGGTAACTTTCTATTAACAGAAAAATAATAAGAAAAATAAAAAAAATGCAATCGATATCTATATATTTAGTATGTGGTAGAAACGATTTTTGCTTATAAAATGCCCATCATTCTATGTTAATCTTTTCCAGCACAATTGTTAGTGTTATGCAGTTGACGGATCTTGACCGTTGACCTTGGTCAACGGCGGCCGAGCAGTACTCGGTCGGGCTCGGTGGTGCCTAGACCCCGAGATATGTTCGGCAGAAATGATCTGCCGGGCAGTGGCCAGATGGGTAGGTCTGGCCACACACGAACTTGACCCATGAGGTGGCCGAATGGCAGATGGGCAGTTCGCTCGAACATGAGCATATACGCGACACTAGACGGATATAGCCTTGGCGCACATAGCTTGCGGCAAGCGCCGGCTCAATGGACTTGAGTGAGCATTCGGCGAAGGACGCGCGCAGCCGTGTCGAATATGCGGGGCACAATGTGTGCACGGTAGACCAACACGCTCGCGCGGACTTGTGCCTGATTGCGGAACAATCCAGCACACGGATGTGGGAGCCTGACGGAAGCCATTGGCGCGCGCGCCCGACTTGGCCAGCGACATTAGGCATCGGGCAGACTTGCATGGCATGGCTTGTGCATGAGCCAGGCTGGCACCACATGGGCTAAAGATGGTCGGTGACAGGCTGGCATCACATGGGCAAAAGATGGCTTTAACGGGCTGGCATCACATGGGTAGTTGGTGAACTAACTCTGCACATGGCCGAAAGTGCTTTGTCCCACCAAGATCATTGGCAACATGCCTTTGTCCCACTAAGCATGGGCGAGATTCCAAGTGTCCAAGCCAACACCTCACATGGGCAAGATTCCATCAAGGCACATGGGAGGATGGCTTGGCCAAGTCTATAAAAAGGCCTTGTGAAGCATTTTGCCAGGCATGCAATTAATTCGATTGATATTGTGAGAAAATTGTCTAAACGTGTGATACTTTCGATAGCTTAAGGTTGTAGCTTCGATTGTTGTACGAGTGTTCCTATAAGCTAGGCGAGTTCTGTAAACAAGCAGCTTATTGTGCGAGTCTTTCAGGCTCGTACCGGGTTTTTTCCCCACTCTAAGTTTTGAGTGGGTTTTCCCGTAAATCTTGTGTCATCTGACTTGTTCGTTTCTTGTTGGTGTGAGATCGAGTGAGGCAAACACGAGAGCTTTAAGTTCGAGGCCAAATTTTATCAAACAGGCCGAGTACGTTGGGTTTGGGGTGAGCGAAATGATCTCTCGACGCTTATTTCCGCACGCAAGCATAAGAAAGTGAAAGGCTGAGTAGTAAGGCTTTGGGCCGAGCCAAGCTATTGCCGGTCTCGAACCTCGACTTAGACGCGAAAAATTCTAAGTTAAAAAGGGTTGTGATAGTTAGCTTACGTGCTTATAATTGAATTTTTTACAAGTCTAAAACAATATCTATTTATATAATCGCAAGTGGTCGCCATTGCTATCACACAACAAATTTGTTGTTCGACTATATAATTCATACTATCTCAATTGCATATTAAATATAGATTACTTAAGAATTTATTATGGGTCCGCTGGCATTTGAAACTTTTCGAACTAATTCAAAGCTTTACCCGAAAACGTTTGTGGACATTAGCGACATTAGATTTTCAGGAATTTCCATTCATGTGTAAAATCAAATCTATTTAGAGTAAGAAGCCAAGTCGGGGCTTGCTTCCTTCTGTAAAGATGAAATTAATTGAAAGCGAAAAATAGAAAAGTGGGGAAAAGCAAGAAAGAAACGAAAATGAAAATGACATATTTGTATTATGGTGTACAACTAAGATTAGTGATATTGATACGATATAGGACAATATTCGGTTTTGACTATTGTGGCCGTATGATGGTAGATTACATATTGTGTACCATATTAATACGATAAAAGGTTGAAAAGCCAATAACCTACCTTTTCTTAAAAACCACTAAATTTATGTAAGTGTTGGGAATTAAATTAAATTGTATAGGAGGGGTATAAGTATGGTTGTCAATGGGGCGGGGATTCCCCGTCCCCGCGGGGATCCGCCCCGAATAGGACGGGGAATCCCCGCAATTCTACCCCCGCGGGGCGGGGACGGGGGAACATTTTTCCCTGCGGATATCCCCGCCCCGTCCCGATAATAAATTAATATATATTATATTCAATTATTAATATTATAAGATAAGCAATATTAAAATATACATTGAAAATATTAAAATAATATAAATATGATTAAAATATAGCTTAAATAATGTAAATAACTTTGAAATATATTTTAAATAATATAAATAATATTAAAATATAGTTTAAATAATATAAATCGGAAATTTTTTCTAAAATAGTGACGGGACGGGGAATCCCCGTGGGGCGGGGATCCCCGCGGGGACGGGGACGGGGACGATTTCGTCCCCGTTTGCTTCGCGGGGACGGGGACGGGGATTGGATCCCCGCCCCGAACCCGCCCCGTTGACATCCCTAGGTATAAGCCGGCTAGAACATTTATAAAAATATCTACATTTAATTACATTGTAAAACTTAATGGAAAATTGTAAAAACGGATCACTAAATATGCCAATTTTCGATTTCGGTATTTGCGAGTTACAAAGCTAGGTCACTAAGCATGTATAGTAATAAAATTGGGTCACATACCTCGTTTTTCTTATTATATACATACTTAGGACCCAAATTTGTCATTATATACATACTTAGTGACTGTAAACATAGATAGTGACTTAGTTTTGTAAGTGGCAAGCATAGTGATCCCAAAAAAATGATATACTTAGTAACTCATTTTTATAATTTTGCCAAACTAAATTGTTTAGCATTATGCTTTGTGTGCAGATTCTATTACTCTAACCTAATTCAAATGAAAATATAGGTTCACAAGAAGCCCAAGTCCAAGCCCAAGCCTAAGCTCAACCCAAGAAAAAAACAAAAATAATTAAAGAATAATAATTTGGTGTATAGTACAAAAATATAAATAAAAAGTAAATATTGGTCGGAAAATAAGCGACGGCGACTGTAGTGAGTAGACAAACACGACCACAACTAGGGGTGTTCAAAATAACCGGAAAACCGAAAAAACCGACCGAACCGTAAAGAACCGAACCGAAAAAACCGGAACCGAAAGAAACAGAACCGAATTGTAAAAAACCGAATCGAACCAAATTAAAATGGTTTGGATATCGGATTAAGCATATGTAAAACCGAAAAAACCGAAAAACCGAATTGGAATTATCATACTATTAAAAATAGAAAAAATATCAAAAATCATTTGTTTTTCTCCCATAACATAAACAAAACAGTAAATATAATTTCATTGGTATACGTTTTTCCATTATTAGGTGATGTTTTCCTCACCAATCAAATACTATTTTTTCTCCCACATAGTATCTTGAGATGAATGTTTTTATATTTTAGTTAGATTTTGTTCAATTTCATGTTTTTTTCGGACCTTTAAATTATTTGCTATATGTCATGTTTCGTATATCTTCTTTGTTTTTTAATACCATAAATTGTTTTGTAATTTTCAGCTTCATAATATTTTTTTGATATTAAATTCCTAACCGAAAAATCGAACCGAAAAAACCGAACCGAATTATAAAAAACGAACCGAACCAAATTAAAACGGCTCGGATATCGGATTAAGCATACGCAAAACCGAAAACCAAAAAACCGAACCGAATTTTGAAAAAACCGAACCGAACTGACCGATGAACACCCCTCAAAACAGATCGTTTGAACGTTCTCAATCTCAGCTGGTGAGCTGAATCTAAACATTCGAGAGAAAATTGAGTTCGCCGCGACGAATTCAGGAGCACAGCAATGCCGGTGGCAGCTTCGGCGATATATTTTCTGAATCTGCGGGGCGATGTCCTCATTAATCGCCTGTACCGTGACGATGTTGGGTAAACTAGGCGATCCTCTCGCTATATGTGTACTTATCTTTGAAATTATTTGTTACGCGATCTTCACCATGAGCGGAACTTATGTATTGGTTTATGCGAAGCTCGAATTTTGTTCGTGTTTCAGATCTGAATTGTGTTTGCGAGTATAATATTCTTTAACATCGAGTTTTGAGTACTTAATCACCTCTGTTCAGCTGATTTTTAGGTGAATAGGCTAGGCAAGGATAAGTGCAAATGGACTTGACTTGGTTATGTCCTCTTTTAATTCCCTGATCTGTTAGGATATAGGTAAAAGCTCAGTATCTGCTTCATATTCATCTTCTTTAATGCTCGGATGAATTTTATGAGCTTGTGTATGGGATGGCAGCTACTTGCGTGGAGATCTTAATTAGCAGACTAGAATCCTATGTTTGGAAATGTAGTTTTATACTTTCTCCAAATTGATTTACTTTTCTTATTTCAGAGGCAATATGGTGGACGCATTCCGGACACATATAATGCAGACAAAGGAACTTGGAACATGTCCGGTTCGGCAGATTGGCGGCTGTTCCTTTTTTTACATGAGGATCAGCAACGTCTATGTTGTTATTGTTGTGAGCAGCAATGCGAATGTTGCGTGTGCATTCAAGTTTGTTGTTGAGGTAATTTCCCCATCTCCCTCATACCTTCATCTCTGGTTAGGTATTCAGCCAAATATGATTATCTTTTGTGTGTGGGGTGCTAGTGATTATATTCTAATTTTGAAGCTTACATAAACTTTTGTTGCAGGCTGTTTCATTGTTTAAATCTTATTTTGGAGGGGCATTTGATGAAGATGCAATATGCAACAATTTCGTATTGATTTATGAGCTATTGGATGGTATGTTGGCTTGAGTTCATCTTTCACATTTCTTTTTAACCGAAAAATTAGTCTGTGCTGCGTGAATGCGGCAGAAAGTGTTGTCTCCTCTAAGCTTACTTTTAGGAAACATTTAATTTGGATGATGTGATAAGTATGTGAAGTCACGAATTTTCGGCCTTTAAAATGCAGAAATCATGGATTTTGGTTACCCTCAAAATCTGTCACCTGAAATTTTGAAGCTCTACATAACACAAGAGGGTGTGCGCTCGCCATTTTCCTCCAAGGTTAGATGTTGAACTAGTTTCATTCAAGGATATAGTTTTGTCTGAAAGAGTTGTAAATTATATTACTCTCTTATGGGTGGGCTATCCTGACTACTTCCATGTATATATAATTGATCAGCCCTCTGACAAGCTGGTTCCAAATGCAACTTTGCAAGTTACTGGTGCTGTTGGCTGGCGTAGGGAAGGTCTTGTTTATAAGAAAAATGAGGTTAGATAACGGTCACGGTGGCGTTTCTTATTTTTTTGATGCGCTGAAAATATTCTGACATTATAATGTTAACAGGTATTTCTTGATATTGTGGAAAGTGTTAATCTTCTGATGTCTTCAAAAGGTAAACAATTTAGTGAAACTCTGTTACACATTCTTTTGGATTTTCCCCTGTAGTAAATATCATTTTGTGCATGTTTTATTTATGTACTTGTTGCACTTTTGTAGGTAGTCTTCTGTGTTGCGATGTCACTGGGAAGATTCTCATGAAATGCTTCCTTTCTGGAATGCCTGATCTGAAGTTGGGGTTAAACGATAAAATTGGACTCGAGAAAGAGTCTCAACTTAAGTCCCGTCCCGCAAAGAGGTAATTCATGATTCTTTCCTGTTTCCCACACTATGATGAAGAGGTCAAAGAAGTGCCCTGGAATTATTTCTAATATTCCTAGTTAACCTTTTTTGTATATTATCTTGCAGTGGAAAAACTATTGAGCTTGATGATGTCACTTTTCATCAGTGTGTAAACTTGACGAGATTTAATTCGGAAAAGACTGTTAGTTTTGTTCCTCCAGATGGTGAATTTGAACTGATGAAGTAAGTTGATAATCTCATTTAAGATGCATCTACAATATCGAATCTTATTCATGTGATGCTCTGGACAAATACACTTCCCTTACATTTCAAGTGCATGTTACTTTACAAGTTTGTTGTGTGTAATCAATAGGTACCGAATCACGGAAGGGGTCAACCTGCCTTTTCGGGTTCTGCCAACAATCAAGGAATTGGGTCGGACACGCATGGAAGTGAATGTGAAGGTTCGATGGTCATCTATAATTAATCTGTCATCAGTGTATTTCTCTATCTATAGTTCTATCTTTACATAGTAGCTGTTCTTTTTAGGTCAAGAGTGTTTTTGGGACGAAAATGTTTGCTTTAGGCGTGGTTGTTAAGATTCCCGTTCCAAAACAAACAGCAAAAACAAGTTTCCAGGTTACTTCAGGCCGGGCAAAGTACAATCCGTCTATTGACTGTATAGTTTGGAAGTAAGCTGCTGATGTTCGCAACATGTTGAAACTGCTTTTTTAAGGCTGCTTTTGGGTACATGCTGTGAGTGAGTACGACTGCTTTCTTTTCAGGATAAGGAAATTCCCTGGACAAACTGAGCCTACGCTGAGTGCCGAAGTAGAGCTAATATCTACCATGACGGAAAAGAAGTCATGGACAAGACCTCCATTCAAATGGAATTTCAGGTGGATATATTAGAAACTGTTCCTTTTTTTTTCTGAAGAATAATTCTACGCTAAAATCTTGATGACCTAATCTGTTGTTGCCAATTCATTCCTCAGGTCCCTATGTTCACAGCGTCGGGATTGCGTGTTCGCTTCCTAAAGGTATCAATCTTGATATTCTTATCCTTGACTATTAGTTTATCTGTAAACTCAATTCAATTTTTTCTTCTCAGGTTTGGGAAAAGAGTGGCTACAACACCGTGGAATGGGTTCGATACATCACGAAAGCAGGTTCGTATGAAATTAGGTGCTAAGTGAGGGACCTCGATCGATCGAGGAGAATAAATTTCTTGTTCCAACTTTCTACACATAGTACGTTTTCAAAAGCAATTAGAGTTTGTTGTGTGCTGATTGATTTGGATCAAACTAGTATTGTTATTTTACATATAACTATGCGCTATTAGGTTCCATTTATGAATCAATTGATATGTATAGCAGACTCCCCTTCTACTATTATATTGAGTCGAATTGCAAGATGATTTTCGGATTTGATGTGATAAAGACAAAGCTAACACATTCTTCCAGGAGGCGACAGTAGTGCGATAATCCCCACGGAGACACTCAAAACACATAAAATGTCGCGACATTTATTTGCTCCGAACTCAATGCTAGAAAAGGACGACACTGCACTAGCAAAAGTTTTTATCGTATCTACTGTAGTGTAGTACATACTGAGTGAGCATATACATATCCTTCCTTTCAGCTTCACCATTATTACTCAAATATAAAGTTCACATATTTTTTCCCTTAAACTTTCCTACGGTGATCCTGATAACTAGGTAGTAATAATTTTTCCAAATACAACAAACGGCAAATTACAGTTCTCTTGGCTGTTGTGCAGAAACATATCAAAAAATAGGAAAACTTAAAAAGAAATATACATACATCCCCATCTACTTGCAAGTTGCATTGCAGTACAGCACCATGGACGTGACGGAGAGTAGTACGATGACATATATATTTTGCATCGCCGACGTATTATAAAATTGAGAGACGTCTTATAATCATTACGAAATTTGTTTATTTCCAACACAATACGTGCCTAAAATCATATACAACAATACAGTTTTACGTAAAGTTATTATCCGCAGAACTTCTACTACTAATTTAATTTGCATTGAAATGATAGACTGCACAGAAAAACAAAATGATAGAATTTTGTTCATGCATACATAAACATAATATGTATTTCCTCACCGAATGGACAAACTCTGCTTTGGAGGATTGGTGCATCCAGAATGCGAAAGCAACCCAACTTTACGAGTATACACCAGCACGTGAATCACAGTGGTCCCACGTCCCATGTGACTGCCCCGTCTCTCCTCCCTCGACTGTATCACGATCCAGGTACACTTGTTTAGGTGGTTAAAAGCATCCTGGACATCAAAGTAAAACGTTTCTTGCAAACGATTTGCCCTTTGACCACATATTCGAAAAGCATTACGATAAGCGCCACTGCATGCACGTATGCACTTGACCTCGTCCGGTTTTTTGATGACTCTGCCAAGAACCTAAAATCAACAACTGGCGTTCCATGGCGTAAGGAGACAAAGTTGTTTCCGCACCCCATTATGAACCTGTGACAGTGTTTCCTCTACCTTAAGGAGACAAAGTTGGATCCGCACTGCAGTACGAACCTGTGAGAGCGTGTTTCCTCTACCCTAAGGAGACAAAGTTGAAGGATTCATCTCAGCATTATGCTGAATTTTCAAGTGATTTCTTCGAACGTAATATTTCGCGTTTAAGATTTTGCCGTAACTTGATCCGCATTTGCCCGAACATAGGTATATAGTATGGCTATTTAATTCTTATTAACTGGGCGTCATCTAATTTTATTCTTCATACTTGTAGTTGTTTGGCCTTCTCAGCCTAAAATCCCAAAAGTCGAGCCCAGAGACATTGATTTCATGATTATGCAATCTTGTGGCGATGTGCTGCTGGATTTCCAGAGGGAACTATTAACCATGGTTTCACGAGTCATTATTCACCACGGACGTACGGAATAGTAGTAGTACGATGACTTATATACATATTTTGCATAGCCCATGTATTACAAAACTGAGACTCGTCTTATAATCATCCCGAAATTTGTTTATTTCAAACACAATATGTGCAAAAAACTCAGATACAACAAAACAATTTTACGTAAAGTTATTATCCACAGAACTTTTATTACTAATTTTGCATTGAAATGATAGACTGCACAGAATACAAAATGATAAAATTTTGTTCATGCATACTTAAAAATAATGTGTACTCTCACCGAATGGACAAGGGTCTCGCGTCCCATGTGACTGCCACGTCTCTCCTCCAATTTCTCGACTCTATCAAGAACCGGGTATACATTGTATAGGTGGTCAAAACATCGTGGACATCGTAGTAAAACGTTTCTTGCAACCGATTTGCACTTTGACCACATATTCAAAAAGCATTTCGAGACGCGCCACTGTATGCACGTATGAACATGACCTCGTCTGGTTTTTTGACGACTCAGCCAAGAAACAAAAATTAACAACTGTCGTCCATGACCGTTCAGCAAGCCGTTCAGACCTAAAATCAACAAATGCCCAGATCTGCGGGATTCTGCAGCACTTTGTCGGCAAGGCCATTGGGACTCGGCGACACGTCATTGTTGGGCCGTTATATTAGGCAGCATTTTGTTCACAAAGGCTTCGGACTAGGCGGCACGTCGTTGTTGAGGGCGTCCAAATTAGGCATCATTCCGTTGTTTGGGGCGTTTGAAGTCTGCCTTCGTTGATATTCCACTTCGCGCTTCTCCTCCTCGACGTTAGGGTCTTTCACGTCGTGGTGCTGATTGATGGCCAGCGCATGCTAGTTGCGCTTCCGGCACTACTACTGCTGCACTACCGTCGTGGCTCTGACTGTTGGCCCCCACATGCTAGTCGCGCTGGTGTCACTGCTGCAGCTCGACGTTGTGGTATTCCGCAAAGCTAATCGCGTCAGAGTTCTGTAGTATTTTTCCATCTCTGCCCAAAAGATTTTTTGAATCTATTACGAAGCATTTATAATATATATTTTTAGTTAAAAGTCAACAAAAATCGTAATATTAACTTAGTCGCTCCCTCTGCCGCAGAATACGAAGAAACATGTTGTTTTCCTGGAACAATCTTTCTTTCCCCAAGATTTCCAACAAAATTGAAGTATTGCCATTACGTCATTGATGCCGAACAAACAACCAAGCCCAACAATGCTTTATGCCATACTGCTGATGCTTGTTGGGTTTCTTCATTTTCCGAGGTAATTGATAAACAACAAAATGATTATCCGGATTCGTTCATTATGCTAAACAATAAAGATCCACCGTAAATGAAACCTGCGACCTTATGATCCAGTATTTACAGACGTGGAACCCATTTTTTTATTTCCAACCATTTTCGTTCACAACAACTATGGCACTACACCCGGATTCTTTTGAGCTTATCCAAGTCCTTTCTAAGCTCGTCAAGTTTGTTTAGAAGATTTCCTCCCTACAAACTGATAGTACAAAATAAGTTAGAGCACACATTGGAGGCAAAATGATACGTGCAACATAATACAATACATACTCCCTACATTTGTCGTTAGAATAATCGTTTCGACTAATTTAACCTCTGCTTCAGTCGGCCAATTTCATTGTCAAGTTCTGCGGGATTCGACAGCACTTTGTCAGCAGGGGCGTTCGACTCGGCGGCACGTCGTTGCTGGGAGCGTGCAGATTAGACAGTACTTTGTCGGCAAGGGCATTTGAAGTCTGCCCTTTGTCTGCTGATCTTCCACTTGGTGCTGCTCCTCCTAGATGTTGTGGTCTTCCATGCCGTGATGCTGATTGCTGGTCCCCGCATGCTAGTCGCACTGCTGCCACTAATGCAGCTCGACGTTGTGGTCTTCCACACCGTGGTGGTTCTGACTGCTCGGCCATGTCGTCGCCTGGTAGTTGCGTTGTTACAGCTCCGACGTTGGCATCTTTCCCGCCATGGTAACTCTAAACAAGTGGTCCCCATCATCATCGTCCTCTTCCACGCACGAGTCTAGATGAGTGTGGTCCCCAATGTCGTATTCCATGACGTTCAGATGCCCGTGGTCGTTGTCGATGTGTCCCTGTTCGTCTTCCGGTTACATCCGCAAAATGGGACCTATGAGTTTTCTACCCAAAAGATTTATGTAGCTTATTAGGAAGCAATTCAAAACTATTAATTTAATTAAAAGTCTGCACAAATCGTACGCTCACTCCCTTTGCCGCATAGTATGAAGAAGAGTGTTGTTCTCTTGGCATAATATTTCTTTTCCCAAGACGCTCCAATCATTGATCCAATGATTAAGTGGCTCTAAACGTCGACGGCGCTGAGCTTTCTGCATGCCCATCTCATCGGCAAGGACTTCCGTCCTATGCTTCAAAAGCTGGGGACGGATAGAAAAAATGATTAGAATCGGCTATTTAGACAATATGGCGGCAATAATTTGAAACATGGTTTGGTTGGTGGACACTATTTAAGTTTTATTTTATGCACTCCAAGTTTAATAATACTATTACATTTTGTACAAGTCTGCTATAATATACAAATATATTATATTAGTTATTTGTTGTTTAAAATATTTAACATATATTTAAGTTAACTTTATATGTTTGTAAGTATATCCAGTGTTTTAAAAAGCACCGAATAGCACGCCTCGTAGCGCATGCGTTCTTTCACCCCAAAACGCGCTGTAGCATAAAAAATTTTGCGTTTTGTGCTAACAAGCTTACGCTTTATGTGACGTGGCACGCGATATTACTCATATACGTGCGCTTTTTTACGCTATTACGTAATATACCCACACTATTCGTACCATTTGATGATATGCGTGTTATAAGGGTTGTGAGTTAAAGGTGGGTTCGTGAGCTGCCCCAAAGTTCTTTGAGAGGTGTGAGCTTGACAGATCCAAGGGCTTTTGCGACTGATTAGGTCTTCAACATCTGTCTTCTCAGCCAAGATTGTGGCAGCACGTAGTGGAGAGCTGCTTAAGAGGTACTGACGCGAATGAAAAATAGGATGGCGTGGTGGAGAGCTCTGCAATTTTTTCAATTTATTTCTGAGAAGAAGTATTTGAGGTTGGATTGATATTATGTATTGATTTTTTTATTACAAGTCGAGCTGAGGAAGACGATGGCAGAGATTTGGGGCAAACTTACTAAAATCAGCATTATGCCCATAAACATGACCTAAATTGCCAAAATGTCCATTCCATAACTGACACTATTATTTATTACTTTTAATTCATAGATAGAGCAAATAATCAGAATACAATATGCGGCACTTAAATAATTTATTCAAACGGGTTATATTATTTAATGTAATTTTCCACTAATTTGTCTAGTTAGATTATAATGTGATAAGAAACTAATATTATCATATTATAATTGGAGACCATTTTGAATTAATGATTGTGTGCATTATTTTTTTCGTTATAAATGGTTTTCTCGAATTACTCACGCAATACGCTATGCTATTTTACGCTACGCTATATCGGAACTAAAAGCGATCAACACTTGCGCGATGCGCGCTTTAAAGCATTGAGCATATCAAAAGAAAATATTATAAAATTAAAGGTGAAGAACTAAAAGCAGTGATTGTTTTCTTTTATTTTCCTAATTAATATTTTTAATAAATCTTAATTTAATAGACTAATTGACGGTTTATATCATACTTTCATTGTACTTGAAATAAATGTAGTAGTCATTGGGTGGGCCTCCTTCAAAATATTGTGAATTGTCAGAATCTTACAATTTTAGGGCACATATTCCGATAATGTTGGAAAATCAGTATAAATAAATCGCAATTACTCAAGACTAAGTTTCAATAACCACCAATTCTAAGTCGATTAGGGTTCAGAGATCGTCAACGTCAACAAATTCATTCCGACGATAGGGTTTGGCGACGTCGAGGGGGTTAATATCGACGAATTGACGACGAAAATGTATACTTACAAGATATATATATATATGTGTGTGTGTGTGTGTGTTTCTTTGTTTTTATGCGCGCTCGTGTGTTGTGTTTGTGTCATGTATATTTTTTTGTTTACCTTCTTCAGTATTCAATAGATTAAGTGAACAACAAATCATGATTGTTAGACTATGGAGGTCAATTGCTTCAATTTGTATTATATATCCGCGCAGGTTTGTACATATGATCTTCGCTCTTTCAGCAAGAGGCGTGCGAGGAAGAGACAACAAACGAATAGTACCAGCAGCGGCATCAGATATTACCTTCCCCAAGATATAATCTTCCTATTTATGTTGCATCTTCCAGCTCATTACATCTTGTGGTTTAGCATATGTTGATGATGACGGTTTCATAAAGTGGTACGAGAACGTTTTATTGTCCCACCGCTAATCCAAGCCATTGGAGTGGATGATGTTTGGAAAGATATCGATATAACACACTTGCTGCTCGTAGAGGAACATGGTTTCTATGGCTTGCTGGTAGTTAGTGGAGGCTATGCACACTGCACGGCTGGAGATTTTGTTTTGACGCTCAACGTAGGGACCGAAATCGTTTATTGGTTATCTCGGCCTTCACCTCGAGGGGATTTTCTGCCAATGGGCAGTAACCTATCGTTGCTTCCATCACCAAGTATGCCAGGGAAGTTCGGGAGATGAACTCTGAAAATGGAGAATGGACCTTTCGCAGCAGTCTCATCGTAGATAATAAACTTCTCCCCAACACTAAACCATAACGGCTCTTCAACCGCCGATGATAGGACTAATGAAGAGAAGAAGGAAACGCAACACAGCTGGGAAACAAAGAACGCATTATTCCCAGCCAAGGGCGAGAGCTCATCATTAGGCTTAGGCACAGGCGATGTTGCTATTGTTGGATTTAGGGTTAGGGTTTTCGAACGGATAGACAAGGGTCATCACGTTCTTGATAATGAAATCTTGGGTTGAAGGGATTATTAGGGCTGGAAATGAGCTGAGTTGGCAGCCTTGTCTCGCCGGTGAACGGTTCCAAAGCCTGGGCTGAGCTGAAATCTCTCTTACAAAAGGTGCATGCAAGGGTAAGAACGTGGGGCCAGGGGCCAAGTACTACTGCATCGTCCGTGGGTGTGTCTCTTCGAAAACACCAACTTCCCAAGAAAATCATTCTTCGTACATCTGTGGCTTTGTCCACGGAGTACTATTACTTACTATTACTTACTCAGCTGCTATGTTTTCCGTGGTAATAGTGTGACACTAAATTTGGAAAAATAGATAAAGGGTTGTGAAAAAGATGCATATGTAAGGAAAGCTGTGGTTTAAGACACATGTTATATATGGGTATTATGGATTTGTTGAAGGGAAGCAATGGGGGACAAGGGGGTCATAGCAAGAGAGAAAGATATCAACAAATTAAAAGTTTTTCCGTACAAGCTTATGCGTTTGTAATTTACTTTTGAAGGCTATTTATTAGTAAAACCACAAACATAATAAATGGAATATTGGTCCTCAACATCTCATCTGTGTCGATGCCCCTACAAAATTTAAACCATCTGTTTCGAAATTTCGATGCCTTGGGTTCAACGCCGTCTTTTTTTTTTTTCGGTCCCGAGGTATCCCCACACTGCCCGGCTATGGGCTAATCGCCACACACTCCAGAGGTGGGACTAATCCCCGGGGTCAGATGGATACATCTCAAACCCATCCAACAACGATAGTCATGGGCCTAAGCCCATGGGGACTTTCCAAAGTCATGTGGGAGGTGGGGTTCGAACCCCTGACCTCCTAATCACATGAACTTTGGATGCCTCAGCTTGGCCACTAGAGCCAAGCCTCATCGAAAGCGTAGTCAATGGCCTCATCAAGTTCTTACATTTGCATTTACTAAACTAGATTGTGAAAGATTCTTTTCTTGTTATGTTGGGCATTTTGCAATTGAATCAAAATGTGGCATTTTCATTCGGTCCATATGATTGCTGATCACATATGCACGAGATGACCATCTTCACCAAAACTGGATTTGTCATTTATTACACTAATTAGCCATCGAATTAGCCCTTATGGCTTATTTGGTTCCTAGGTTTAGTTTTTTAAGTGTGGATTTAGTCATTTAACACATGTTCAAGTGTTTGGTTTATAGGTATAAATAAACCACAGATTTATGTAATACTAGTTTAAATCGATGTTACGTGTGTTTATTTAAACCGCACTAACTAGACACACATTTTATTTTATACCCATTAATTCGTTTTATATAAACCTTACTAATCCGCCTACGAGTCAAACAAGCACTTAATGTGTATAATTGAACCTGATTTCACAATCAAATTCGGGCTTCGGCTAGAGATATTGTTGTGATGTGACCTTGAATCAGTGGAGACATGAGAAAAAAATATTCACGTGGGTTTTGAAAGATTGGCAGCATGACATACAAAAGTAGGAACCGTCCAAAGCCAAATTCAATATTCAAAGACGGTGGCAGCATTTTTTTTCCACTCATTCACATGCATTATTTGGCAAGTGTTTGCCTATAAATACGAGAGCTCAGATCGGAGGGAAAATTGCCACAGGCCATATAAACCACCACAACATCGTCAGCGAGGGTTTATTCCTCGGTCACTCTTCTCCGATATTTCTTCTATAGCCTACTCCTAATATTGTTGTAGTGCTTTTGTATCACGTCAGTGTACGTGTCTGTAATATCTCCACATAATAAAGAAGTTCTACCCTCCGGCCCGTGGACGTAGGTCACCGAACCACGTAAATCTCGTGTCACTGTCCAAATTTATTTTTCGTCTATTTTATTTATTATCGTCATTTTTCGGGCAAAATAATTATCGGGGATTTCCGCATATCCTAACATATTGGTATCAGAGCCAACCCGATTTATTTTTTAGCCACCATGACGATAACAAAGATGTCAATTGAAAAGTTCGACAGAAATGTCAACTTTGCAATGTGGAGTCTCAAGATGGAGGCCATACTCATTCAAGACGGTTGCGAGGTGGCGCTTGAAGGCGCAAAGAAGAAACCAACCGAAATGAAGGACGATCAATTTAATGAATTGGACAAGAAAGCCAGATCGGCTATTATATTAAATCTCTCTTACGAGGTTTTACAAGAAGTTTCCACGGAGACGATGGCCATGGGTATGTGGGATGCGCTAAAAGCTATCTACATGAAGAAAACTAAGGAGAATCGGCTTTATTTAAAGCAGAAGCTATATAGTATGAAAATGATGGAAGACAGGGATATTACGGGTGAAACAAGTGGTAGGCAGGCAGAAGGCCTGTTTGCACGGGGAAGACCAGAACGTAGAGATGCTGAAAGTAGCAGATCTAAAGAAAGGTCGAAATCCAGGTACAGAAATAAAGTCTGTAATTTTTGCAAGAAAAAGGGACACATTAAAGCTGATTGTTTTAAATTAAAAACATAAGGAGAAAAATAATCAGCAAAATAATAAACCCGCCGAAGCTAGTGTAGCTGCAGATGAGAGCGATGGAACTATTTTTGTAGCAACTGCAAATATTGTTAGGTCTGAAAATGAGTGGATCTTAGATTCGAGTTGTTCTTACCACATAAGTCGGAGTCGGGACAGTTTTTCCACATATGAAAATTTTGATGGTGGATATGTCTTAATGGGAAATGATGCTCCATGTAAAGTTATTGGTAAAGGCACAGTTAGGATCAAGATGTTCGACGGAATCATCCGAACGCTCACAGAAGTCAGACATGTTCCAGATATGAAGAGAAATCTTATCTCTTTGGGCACACTTGAATCTCAATGGTGCAGGTTCTCAGGTGAAGGTGGAGTTTTAAAGATTGCCAGAGGTGCCCTTGTCGTTATGAAAGCTTGCAGGTCTGGAAATTTATATATTTTGCAGGGAACTACAGTTACAGGTTCCGCTGCAGTTTCGACATCCCCGGAGGTTGATACCACGAGATTATGGCATATGCGACTTGGACACATGGGAGAAAAAGGCTTGACGATTTTAAGCAAGCGGGGCCTACTTTGCGGTCAAAGTACTGGTAAGATGGACTTTTGCGAACACTGTATTTTTGGGAAGCAGAAAAGAGTCAGCTTCAATTCGCCAGCAGTTCACAGGACAAAAGGTACTTTGGACTATATTCATTCTGATGTATGGGGTCCTGTCCAAAGGTGGTGCAAGATACATGTTGACTTTCATTGATGATTTTTCAAGGAAAGTCTGGGTCTATTTTCTTAAGCAGAAAAGTGATGTTTTCCTAACATTTAAACAATGGAAAGCTTTGATTGAAAAGCAGACAGGAAAACAGATCAAGCGGTTGCGGACAGATAATGGCTTAGAATTTTGCGAAAGCGAGTTCAATAAGTTCTGCAGAAATGAAGGAATTTCTCGACATCACACTGTTCGAATGACGCCTCAATAGAATGGTGTTGCCGAGCGCATGAACCGGACGCTTTTAGAGAGAGCTCGATGTACGATCTCTAACGCTGGGTTGACAAATGATTTTTGGGCTGAAGCTATTGCCGCAGTATGTCATATTGTCAACCGCTCACCGTGTTCACCGATCAATTTCAAGACTCCAGAGGAAGTTTGGTCAGAGTCTACTAATTCTTCTAATCAAGAAAAGAAGGATAGTGTGCACAGTGAGGTGGAGCTCGAGATCAACAAAGATCCTTCAGATGATCCTGCTACGAGTTCAACAGATCAGAATGAACCAGAACCTGATTCAGATCCTGTTGAAGATGAAAGCATCGAGCAGGAATATTCTATAGCCAGAGATAGGGAGAGACGTGAGATTCAACGATAGGGAGAGACGTGAGATTCGACTACCACAGCGGTACGTAAATTTAGTTTCGTACGCTTTATCAGTGGCGCAAGAAACAGGTGGAGGCGACGAACCTTCTACCTATTCGGAGGCAATAAGTGATGTTAATTCTGATAAGTGGCTGGTAGCGATGAATGAAGAAATGGAGTCTCTGCACAAGAATGGTACATGGATTCTTGTGTCGCTGCCGAAGAAAAAGAAATAGTTGGATGTAAGTGGGTCTTCAAGAAGAAAGAAGGTTTATCTGGTTCTGACGATGCAAGGTATAAGGCACGATTAGTCGCGAAAGGCTATAGTCAGGTACAAGGTGTTGATTTTAATGATGTGTTCTCACCTGTCGTTAGACATAGCTCTATTCGTGTATTGCTTGCATTCGTTGCCATGTATAATTTAGAGTAGAACAGCTTGACGTTAAGAGGGCGTTCTTACATGGCGATTTAGATGAACAGATTTATATGAAGCAACCTGAAGGCTTCATAGTTGAAGGAAAAGAAGACCAAGTTTGTCTACTGAAGAAATCCTTGTACGGATTAAAGCAGTCTCCAAGACAGTGGTATAAACGTTTTGATTCTTTCATGTTGGGTCATGGTTTCTCCAGGAGCAAGTATGATAGTTGTGTTTACTTTCGGAAGTTAAATGACAGTTCGTTCATTTATCTGTTGTTATATGTTGATGACATGCTCATTGCGGCTAAGAATCTTACAGAAATTCACCAGTTGAAGGCCTTATTGAATGGTGAATTTGAGATGAAAGATTTGGAAGCAGCTAAGAAGATTCTTGGTATGGAGATTAGACGTGATAGAGGAGTTGGTAAGCTATACCTGACCCAGGAAAGTTACCTTAAGAAGGTTTTGGAGAGATTTGGCATGAACGATGCCAAACCAGTCAGCACTCCTCTTGCTAGCCATTTTAGGCTAAGCGCTGCTCAGTCACCATCATCAGATGAGGAAGAAGCGTACATGGCACGAGTTTTTTACTCTAGTGCAGTCGGCAGTATTCTGTATGAATTGGCTCTTCCAGTTTCCAAGTTCAAGCATTGCTTGGACTTGATTGGTGTTTTAGAAATGGTGAAGTAGCCCGTTATGGGCTATGGACGGAGGGAGACAGAAATAGTGACTAAAGGTGTTACTAATTAAGGTGGAGTAATTTTTGGAATCAAGGTCAAGGTGGAGATTTGTTGTGATGTGACCTTGAATCAGTGGAGACATGAGAAAAAAATATTCACGTGGGTTTTGAAAGGTTGGCAGCATGACATACAAAAGTAGGAACCGTCCAAAGCCAAATTCAATATTCAAAGACGGTGGCAGCATTTTTTTCCCCTCATTCACATGCATTATTTAGGCAAGTGTTTGCCTATAAATACGAGAGCTCAGATCGGAGGAACCATATAAACCACCACAACATCGTCAGCGAGGGTTTATTCCTCGGTCACTCTTCTCCGATATTTCTTTTATAGCCTACTCCTAATATTGTTGTAGTGCTTTTGTATCACTTCAGTGTACGTTTCTGTAATATCTCCACATAATAAAGAAGTTCTACCCTCCGGCCCGTGGACGTAGGTCATTCTGACCGAACCACGTAAATCTCGTGTCACTGTCCAAATTTATTTTTCGTCTATTTTATTTATTATCGTCATTTTTCGGGCAAAATAATTATCGGGGATTTCCGCATATCCTAACAGATATCATACCATACGAATAAAAAATACTTTCACTTTACATTACGGTATTATGGAACATTTGACATGATATGCTAGCAATATTAAAAGTAACATCCGATTAGGCGCTTATTACTTAGAACAACTCCGAGGAGCTGCAAATCCCAAAAAATGGAGTAAAATTACTCCAATGGAACCCCAAAATCAGACCCCAAGTGCGTGTAATACTCTCTCTCTCTCTCTCATCATTTTGACGCATCTATGCGTTTTAAACGGTTACTATGCGATTGATGTTTTTTAATTGCATTAAAATCCTATATTTTTATTTATCTCATTATGTTCTGTAAAAAAGGGGCAAACGTAAAAGGGATAAAAAAAAGGATATTGAGTGACTTCATTAAAAATGATAAAAAGGGACACGTGTTTCACATCATGAACCCACATTGGCGAATTCAAGGTTCAAGCGTTGTGTTGTTTGTCAATATTGAGTGACTATTCATTAAATATTTAATGGACCTTAATAAAAATAATAGATGGTCTTTTGTCGTGTTTTTAAGCTTTCGATGCTTTTTATATGTTAAATATATTGTAGGTGTCATGTTTTTAATAAACATTAATAGATGCTTTTTATATGTGTAAAATATTTGTATTACTAATTTTATTAAATTTTTTGTGTTTCTAAAATAATATTTGTAGTAAGTTATAAAATATGTGGGTAGTACAGAAACTTGTAAAAATTGATATGGAAATGAATATTACAAAATAATCTTTTTAGTTTGAGAATGAGTTTGACGGTTGGAGAAGAATTACTGCATTTGAGTTTCAGAATGTGATTCACGGTTGGAGAAGAATTACTGCATTTTGAGTTTGAGAATGCGATTCACGGTTGAAGATGGTCTTACTAGGGCAAATGTCGTTTTGCCATTGCATGATAATGGTATTTTTCAAATGTCAATATCTTTTATACATAACAGACGATATAATTAACTATTATACTCTGTCCCCAATCAATATTTTTTATTGAACACTTGCATTGACGCATAACAATGGACCGTTCTTTCATTCTACATTTGAAACTTTTATTCTTGAATTGAAACAGACGGATATAACTAATACCTACAACTAAGAGAAAACAACAACTGCCGAGAACTGTAATAACAATGGACAGATAAAAATCTCCCAAGAATCAAATGACTTGTGGTTTTCATAGCTTAATTAGCAGTGCCATCTTTCTTCCACGCTTCAAACACCCTCCCCGGTGTCGAAACAACCATTTTAGTCGGCCTTGGATGGATCTTTTTTGCACGGCGGGCCGCTTCATCTGTTGTAAATAACAACCGGCGAGGCTTCATGCAATTTACGTAGGGAGAAAATTGCAAAAGAGACACCAAGTCGTGTTTCTATGTACCTGAGTTCAACAACGTCGCGAATCTTCACAAAAAAACATTAACATCTTCGTTAATCTCGCCAAAAATATTAGGGCAGCCATCCCATTTCCTTAGTTCCCGAGCTTCCCAGTATCCACCTGCGTAACGAAAGGTTCCTTCGCCGTCCCTTTCGAACCACCGTGGCCTCCAACCATTCTCTTGCAACTTTCTTGACTGTAAAAATGGATCAGCGAAAGAAATTGGTAAACAAACTATGCAATTTCTGATAGTTAGAAGTAGACTTACAATTCTCTGGCGTGTCTCCAATCGAAGCTTCTCAGCATTTGCCTTGTCGAACTCTGCGTTCTCCAAATGCCTTTGATCGGGCCTCAATCTAGAATCTGTAGGCGGTAGCTTCTCCTTCATTCCGTGATTAAATACTTGTAATCAGATAATGAAAATCAGGACAGAATCATACATAAAGATTAAGGACGTAATCTCTTCCTTAAATTCTTTCTTTCAGATGGACTACCTTTAAATCTGGGGTCAGCTCGTTGAGGGTAATCGCAAAAGAAGTCAGGTTGTATCGAGTACTATTCAAAGGTGGCTCATTCTTCTTCCATAACAAAGATGCCTCCGACCTATCCTTCAAATTTCCACTTCCTTCGGCGTAATAAATGCTATCGTCCCACTTTCCAATTAATTGAGCTATTTTTCTCTCCGATTCATCTTCGATAAACCCAACAACCTGTCGTGAATGTGAATACTGATAAAGATCGAATCTTTTTTCTTACGGCTTCGTGTAATGAAAGCGAAGATAGAAACCACAAAAGGTGTTTTTTTTCACCTGGTGAGGATTGCGATCGAGGAGGCTCTGTTCTTTGAACTTGAGTTTGCACGAATAACCGCGGTTACTCTGTATGTGCATCGTGCCGTGGTGGTCGCAGTATATGTTACCGAGGATCAGATTATAGATGCTCGTCGTCACCTTCGTTCCACACAGTTTTACGGGAAATTCGATTCAGGCATCTCGACTTTTGACCACATAATGTAAGAAAAGCATTCTTAATAAAAAGTTTTCACCTTGCTCCATTGCAAGATTTCGCCGTCGTCGAATTCTAAATGAAGGGTTCCTAAAGGATCAAGCTGGATAGATCTTCCCCAGAATTTCGATTTGATATTCGTTTCGCACCAGAATTTCCAGCCTTTGCCTTCGCAGTGGCAAGCTATGATCGTAGGATGATGACTGACCTGCAAGAGATACGTTGATGTTAGAATTTAGATCGTAAAATAGCTCGACCGCTTTTCGAAATTTATTACCTTTTCTGAGAAAAAACGAATTCCCTTTTCTGGGTAGTCAGCTTCATATGTTTCGCCGAGCAAGGGATTAAAGGGTTTACAGCTACGGCCCTCCGATGAAGAATATCCAGACACGGCGAAGGCAGCAACTTTCAGAATCCTCATTAGACTATTTCCCTGGATTTGTAGCAGCTCAACTATCGCATATTTCAAATAAAAGAAAAAGAATTTAGGTACACGAGATGAGGTTTTGATGGAAGATACATACCGATTTTCCATACTCATACGCCTCATCCAAGAGATGGGAATACTCTAAATCCTCGAAGCATTTTTGTAGAGATGATATTGGCTCATTAAAGTACACGGGCAGACAAACCCGTGTAAGATCCTTGCCTATGTTGTCCTTAATCATTGACCATAAGCTCACTCCTCTTTCCTTCTCCATTGGCTCGGGTAACTTCTTCCTTCTATCCACATTATGATTATTGCCAGTATCCATTTTATCTAAGGCAGATGTTGGTTCGAAAAAGTGCTCGTTCGTATCGAAGAACTGAGGCTCATCGTTATCAGATGCATCATCGAGCTCTTGTCTTTCAATATCATCGGATGATTCTGTAGTGCTAAATTCTGTAGAAATGGAAGCTTTTGAGCTCACCAAATGAGCTTGCCTTAAGAAACGATAACATGAAATTCCAAACTGCTAAACCAGATATTCAATTGATAAACTACCGTAAAACCCAATAAAAATCCTCAACTGTTCGAATGTAAAAAGAAAAGGTTCACGGGTATTTACCGATGTATTTTCCTCGGGCAAGATTTGTGTATCGATACTCACCATTAATCCCACCAGAACCTTCAGCTTCAGTATTTGAAGCCTGGAAAAGAAAAAAAACCAAGCTTTAATAGAGAGTTCTAACAATCATTTCATCGAACAGAATAACTTCAAAAGTCTCACCTTCAATTGCCTCAAAGTATCCAACAAATCAGATCGCTCCTTATACAGATCTCGAAACTGCCCCTGCACGCCGGTGAACTCCGAGAGCATTATCTGCTCGCAGTCTCTAACCACCCCTTCATCGATTCCTCCCTCGAGCAATCGATTCTTCAACCTTTCAGTGGAAATCGACAGGTCCCTCGTTAAAAGTGGGATTTTATCGCGCTGCTGTCTTATGGCAGCAGCAGCTAAAGCCTGAACCCAATCTGTTCTTTCTTTCCTTGAATTCGTCCTCAAGTGAAGCGTCTTCGTCGCCGTAAATACGTAGAAACGCCTTTCGTCGGATTTACTCTCGCGAAACCAAGAGATCTTCAAGTGAAAAACATTCCATGATCATAACAGAAGCATTTAATGCGAGCAGAATGATTACGTATGATCTGAAGAACAGTCGTCGGTAGTAATAATTATGCACAAGTGTTGCGAGGCTCACCAAGAATCCCATCACTTTGATAGAAAAATAATATCGAGTAATCAATTCAATATTTTATAGCTTTCTTCTTACACAGAGTGAAGAAATGGGTCATAGAGACAGAAGATATCCTTCTTCTATCAGTTCATCAACAGCATCTGTGAGCTCCACCACAGTAATGGAACTTCGAACTTTGGCATAATTACTTATCATGTTTAGGGGAAATACTCTCGGAGCCCCTATACTATTCTAAATTACACATCAACCCCTAAACGGTCATAATTTAAGGGTTAATTTGGGTTCAGTCCCCAATACCCAATTTTGAAAAGGTTTCAGGCCCCATAAGTATCGAAATTAGGCTGAAGAATCTAAGTACCGAAAATAATTGTTTCAAGGACCCATGAAACAGGAAATGACAAATCTGTCCTTTGTAGTTGGCAAAATTACAGCCATTTGCCATCATCTTCATCTTTCGATTTTGGGTTGGTGTGAGGACGTAGAACGGACTGAAATGTCATTTTAAGGTGCAAAGAAGATGGGATCGACTTCGTTTCCCCATGGATAGTTATAATAAACGAATAATTTAGAGTGTAA
Organism: Craterostigma plantagineum; assembly: GCA_027422505.1. Classification (NCBI taxonomy): domain Eukaryota; kingdom Viridiplantae; phylum Streptophyta; class Magnoliopsida; order Lamiales; family Linderniaceae; genus Craterostigma; species Craterostigma plantagineum. The sequence goes on from JAPQWV010000882.1 coordinate 52,584, forward strand.
GAAGAAATAATGTCGAAATTCCACTTCGAAAAAACGAGAATATAAATGGACTAAATATCGATTTTAATGGTCGATTAAGACGAAATTGAATGAATTTGATAATGGGTTATACTAATGAACGAGAATTATTGAGTTTACGAAAGAAGTGGTGAAGAATTTTGAATCAAAATTTTTTACGCGACGTATATTGAAGATTTCGTGAAGTAACAATTTATGCATTCTGGGTAACAATTTATGCATCCTGGATAACAATTTATTAATTATGGGTAACGCTTTATGCATTCTGGGTAATAGTTCATGCATATTCGGTAACAATTAACGCATTATGGGTAACACTATGCATTCGTCTCTTCCAACCGATGAATGCACAAACCACGTTCAACGAAGACCAAAAATTACGATCTAAAAGCCGGCTCAATCTTGACGTTAATGACCGAATAAGGTTAAATCGATGATAATTTTCCATGGGTGTCACTAATCAATGAAATTTTTTGAAGTTTATAATGAAATAATGTATTAAAAGTAATTCGAAAATCTCGTTGAAACAAGGAAAAATCTGGACTTTAGTGACCGAATAAGGTGAAATTGGTCGTGGGTCTTAATATTCAATGAAAATATTGATGTTAATCGCGAAGAAATTTGACGCGGCCCATGATTGAAGCTTTTGCTAATAAAACTCTCGCTAAGTAACAATTTTTGCATTCTGGGTAACAATTTATGCACCATGGGTAACAATTTATTCATTCTTGCTAACGCTTTATGCATTCTGGGTAACAGTTCATGCATATTCGGTAACAATTAACGCATTCTGGGTAACACTATGCATTCGTCTCTTCCAACGGATGAATGAACAAACCACGTTCAACGAAGACCAAAAGTTACGATCTAAAAGCCGGCTCAATCTCGACGTTAATGACCGAATAAGGTTAAATCGATGATAATTTTCCATGGGTGTCACTAATCAATGGAATTTTTTGAAGTTTATAATGGAATAATGTATTAAAAGTAATCCGAAAATCTCGTTGAAACAAGGAATTTAGTGACCGAATAAGGTGAAATTGGTCGTGGGTCTTAATATTCAATGAAAATATTGATGTTAATCACGAAGAAATTTGACGCGTCCCATGATTGAAGCTTTTGCTAATAAAACGCTCGCTAAGTAACAATTTATGCATTCTGGGTAACAATTTATGCACCCTGGGTAACACTTTATTCATTCCGAGTAACGCTTTATGCATTCTGGGTAACAGTTCATGCATATTGGGTAACAATTTAATATGTGGTTAGTTTACTTTATTATTTTAATATTTTATATTACAAACACGCTACATTCACCGAAATATATGAATTTACCAAGTTTTAGATGAAAATATATTGGTTTAGATTGTGATTTTCGTGGAGATTGTGTTGGAATTGAAGAAGTTGTAGTATATAATATGAAAACAAGTAGAACTCTTCTTGAGAGGATGATCATGATTCTACCAAATTGATTCTACATCCACAAAACGTTGTGGATCTGAACTATTAGTTGTTTATTACAATCCAAATGGTCGACCTAACTTAAGCGATTCAGCAAAGTTAATGACATCTTCAATTAATCATAAACATAAAACCTATGTTATTTACTGATTTCCTGCAGTAACAGTTTAACTGTGTTCCGTAACAATTTGTTAGGATAAAGAAACAGAAATTGACATTTGGGTAACAATGTTACACAACACGAGTAACAGATTACCTACTCGAAATAACAATTTAATATGTGAATAGTTTACTATATTATTTTCATATTTTATATTACAAACACGCTACATTCACCGAAATATATGAATTTACCAAGTTCTAGATGAAAATATATTGGTTTAGATTGTGATTTTCGTGGAGATTGTGTTGGAATTGAAGAAATTGTAGTATATAGTATGAAAACAAGAACTCTTCTTGAGTGGATGATCATGATTCTACCAAATTGATTCTACTTACACAAAACGTTGTGGATCTGAACTATTAGTTGTTTATAACAATCCAAATGGTCGACCTAACATAAGTGATTCAACAAAGTTAATGACATCTTCAATTAATCTAAATCACAAACCCTATGTTGTTTACTGATTTCATGCAGTAACAGTTTATCAGTGATCAGCAACAATTTGAAGAGGAGAAGATAACAGAAATTGATATGTAGGTAACAAGGAAACACAACACGAGTAACAGAATATATAGTCAAAATAACAATTTAATATGTGATTAGTTTACTTTATGATTTTCAAATTTTATATTGTAAATACGCTACATTCACTAAAATATATCAATTTAAGAAGTTTTAGATAAAAATATATTAGTTTAGGTTATGATTTTAATCACAAACCCTAATTCACAAACTATAATTCTGGTAACATATAAACATATAACTAGTAACAGCTTTACACATATTTGGTGACAGATAATCTATGCTTGATAAAATTTAGACTCCCGCCCAAAATTCATCTCATTCTTGTTTCCCGCTCGAAATTTCACCGACAATTTAGTAACAAATTTAGGCAACATAGTTACAGAAATGCATATATTAGTAACAGATCCTGAGAATTTTACAAATCTGCCAAAACGAAAAAAATACACCCAATTTTATAGGATCGATCGTATTTTTGCGAAATTAAAAGATGAACGCCGGACGAAAGAGCAAAAAACGTGCCGCACCGAGCTGCCCATACTATGGATACTTCGACTATATACATATTAAATGTAATCGTTGCCAAAAACGGTTTTGATTTCATTATGTTTTCGCAAATTAGAACCCTAAACATGATAACAATTAATTACAGTCAAATAACGGGTTTAGCAGACATAGCAACGAGTTTCGTAGACTGAGTAACAGCTTTGATGACAGTAAAAAAAATACCCAAATTATTGGGGTCGATCGTATTTTTGCGAAATTAAAAGATGAACGTCGGACGAACGACCAAATAATGTGCTGCTCCGAGCTTCCCAATCTATGGGTACTTCGAATTTATACATATTAGATGTAATCGTTACCAAAACGGCTTTGATTTCATCTTATTTTCGCAAATTAGAACACTACGCATGGTAACAATTAAGTTAGTTTAATAACGGTCTTGACAGATCTAGTAACGATTTTGGCGTAAAAGGTAACAGATTTGGCACTTCGAGTGACAATTTGGACACAATAAAAATATACCCAATTATTGGGGTCGTTCGTATTTTTGCGAAATTAAAAGATGAAGGTCGAACGAAAGAGCAAATAATGAGCCGCACCGAGTGCTCATACTATGGGTACTATGTATGTACAAGATGTAACCGGTGCCAAAAATTTCTTTGATTTCATCTTATTTTCGCATATTAGAACCCTAAATTGAAAGATAAAAATTATTACAAATCTTCCATCCTGCTTCGTCAATACCACAATACAGCCTATCTTACACGCCGAAATTGGTTAGTTAATGGGCATTCGAAATTTCGGAGCTTGATTCACTGTAAAGCGGCATTCATAAAATAAATATTTTCTGTTGGTAACAATTTTCTGTATCGTAGTAACAGATACGGGATAGAAAATAACAGTTCACTAGACGCTAATAACAATATAATCTAACATGATAACAGAAAGTCGCCAGAAAATAACTAGTATTACAGTATATTAGAAAGGGTATCTTCGTCAATTCTGGTACGAGAGCTGGGAGATCTGTGTCGGCTTCCGGCGACCTGTCATTGGTCGTCTGGAGGTCCATGCCAGACAGCTGATCTGAAAACCTGCGCCAGAAAGCTAGTCGGAGTATCAATGCTATGAAGTTAGCATACCTGAACAGGTTAGGGCTTAATGCCTCCTGTGTTATAGTGATGGGGCTTGTTATCGGCAGATCCGTAGACCCATGGTAAAGCCGAAAGGTTTTCGCCTGGTCTAAGCCAGGGCTTACGATATTTGTTCCCAGCCTGGGCGACATCCCTTCCTCGCGCACTTTCCTTCCGACGTCCTCATGACATCACGTCCAAACATTCATCTGAAAGGTCATTGGCATATTTAAACGTGTACCTGGAAAATGTCCATCGGGGCTAGACCTGGCACTTATCGCTGTCGTTTCCATGAGTTGGTACCAGGTCCGTAAGTTATTGACTACGCTCCCCCTCTGGAGCTGGGAGTTCTGCGCTGGCTTCTAGCAACCTATCTTGAGGGCCTAGCCCCGTAAAAGTTGCACCAGTTGGAGGAGCAGAATGCAGCCGTCCTACTGCAAAGGGGAATGACCTCGCATCTACTTTGAACTGGCTCGTAGAGGGGCAACAACAACTCATCGACCTCAAAGTGCCCCGGGAGGTTTCGCTGCCAGGCGGGAGCCCACTTCTATTCTGGAAGGGGCTATCGTGGCTACGAGTGTTCCTCTGGCCCATGAAGTGGATCCTGAGGCGGCTCCTAATCCCAACTTTTGGCTCACCGAAGTGCCCTGCTGCTCTCCTACTTTGCTGGAGATCTCGCCCGAGATTCTTATGGAGCAGCTTTCCGGGTTGGAAATAACAAGAGTTGTCTGCCGCTTCTGAGATTCCAGCTTCGGTGGATGGTCTTTCCCACGCTCCACCTCCTTGAACTGTTAACTGTTTTTCATTTCGGACCTTCTATGTTGCTTTCCCCTTTGGACTATGTGTTGCCTTGATGTGTAAGGTTCCGCGGCATGTTTTGGACGCTTATTTATGGGCAACCTTCCCTCCTTACACATTTTCCTCCTAACCTCCTGTTGCACTCCTATCTGGACATTTATCTGAAAAGTTAATGGAGGATTTAAACATGTACCTTGGAGGTGTTAGTATAAGCTGCAACCAGCGCCCCTTGCTTTCATTTTTATAGGTTGGGGGTTCGTCATCGCCAGGTTGGTAGGTCACCAGGTAAACTTTCCACGTGGGGCCTATCTTCATCCTAGGGATATTTTTCATTAAGTATTTATAGCCCACCTCTCTGTCAATGCGGGGACCTGTACTACTACCTCTCTCCACTCCCCTACTTCGGATTGTGCTAATGTCTATTAGCACATTCGAAGTATAAGAGGAGCGTTCCTCCTGACTTACCAACCTCGCCTTTTACATCATTAAACCTTGGTGGTCTGCGTCAAGTCCTCAAAGCAGTGATATCCCGAGTGTTGGCTCGTGAGTAGGGGTGGGATCGGGTCGGTTTTGTCGGGTTTCGGGTTTTTCGGGTCGGGTACCCGACATGTGCGGGTTTGACTTTCGAAACCCGACCCCGACCCGACAAAAATCGGGTACCCGATTGTCGGGTACCCGAAACCCGATTGTCGGGTTCGGGTCGGGTTCGGGTTTTGCTATTGATTTTTTTTATTTTTTATTTTACATTCCCGTGGTGTTAGAAATCCGAATTCTAACAGCAAAATTGACGATTACATGAAACCCGAATTCCCAAACGGCAAAATTGATACCCAAAATCAATTACCCACGAATTCTAACAATACATATAATGCTAACAGAACCTTAGAATCATCGTGGACTCGAAAATTTCAAGAAATCAACAAATCTGGAAATATAAAATTAGGGTTCATGAAATTCGAACTTGAGATGTGGGCGTCTGAGCGAGGAGACGGGGGGCGGCCGCGGACAGCTGTAGAACAGCGGCCGGCGAGGACACTGGACAAGGAAGGAGCTTGGTGAGTGTGATGTGGCATGTGTGTTGTGCGTCTCTGACTCTACTATGGTGTATGATCGTTCGTGACTTCGTGTAGTGTCTGTGTGTATCTCTATTAATCATTTAATCTCTCTTTGGACTTTGATGTGTGTGTGGCCTAATATGAGCAATGGGTTAATGCTGTTGGGCTTGGGCTGAACTCTGAAGGGCTGGACTTTTTTTTTTTTTTTTATATATCTAATGCGGGTACCCGATCGGGTTTTTCGGGTAGCATATTGCTACCCGAAACCCGACCCGACATATAACATCGGGTTTCGGGTACCCGACCCGATACCCGATGAAACCCGACTCCGACTTTTCACCCCAACCGGGTAAAACCCGATCGGGTCGGGTCGGGTACCCGAAACCCGACCCCGATTGCCCACCCCTACTCGTGAGAGGCATTCGCCTCCTACGCGTTCTCTTTCCAACATCTTACCGAATCCGCGTTTATAGATTTTCTGTCTAAGAGGCTGTTAGCGAACGGAAACGTGTACCTCAGAGCTCCTTGGTATACCAGATTCGACATCTCATGTTTTCATTTTTTCGTCAGGCTTGTGTAATATCGACGAACCTTTTCCCCTGTGTAGGGCCATCGTTGACTGGTTCTTTCTCTCGTTCTGGAGTTGTGTCGGAGCTCAGGAGATCTCTTCCGTATCTGGAATGGTTCAGAGCAGGAGCTCGTCTCCGTACAGGTCCGCCAGGCGTTCGCCCAGTATAACCTGGAGTTTAGGTACGTTTATACAAGTGCAAAGCGCGGGGCGTGCTTTGCACAGCCCTCCTGGATATAACCCAATCTAGGTTCGTCAGGCGTCGAGCCTGGAATTCAAGCGCAATCTGCGTGGGGCGTGCTTTGCACAGCCCTCCTGGATATAACCCTATCTAGGTTCATCAGGCATTGAGCCTGGAATTCGAGCGCAATCTGCGCGGGGCGTGCTTTGCACAGCCCTCCTAGATATAACCCAATCTAGGTTCATCAGGCGTTGAGCCTGGAATTCAAGCGCAATCTGCGGGGCGTGCTCTGCACAGCCCTCAAGTGTCAACCCGCAGTAGTTCGGGACTTGGGCATACTTTCCAGCCTGGATATAAGCCAGGGCTTATAGGCTTCTTTTCCTGCCTAGGACCGAAGCTAGGGGTTATGGACTTCATTTCCAGCCTGGATTAAATCCAGGGCTTATAGGCTTTTCTTTCACCTAGCATCAGAGTTAGGACTCATGGCCTCCATTCTCATCTGGAGCTACATTGGAGCTTAGAGGCTTCGCGCCTAGCCTGGATCTATGCCAGGGCTTATAGGCTTCACTGCCAGCCTGGATCTAAGCCAGGGCTTACAGGATTTCACTTCCAGCCTGGGTCTAAGCCAGGGCTTACGATATTCTGTTTCCAGCCTGGGTCGAAGCCAGGGCTTACGGTCTTCTTTTTTATAGTCCGAAGACTTACCATCGGCAGATCCGTAGATCTTACGCCGAAAGGTTTCCGCCGGAGCTAGGTCAAGGTTTACCGTTTCTTGTAGTTAGCTGAGAGCTGGATCGGCATACCTGCCAAATCTGCGAAGCCACAACCAAAAAAAACTCTAACGCACGAGACACCACAAGTGTCGTGAGATAAAAACAATAATAAAATAATATTTAGTAATTGCATAGTGGAGACAATGCGTTATGGCAGGTTAGAAGTGAGCCTAGACAAATACATTTCAGCGCCTAGCTCAGTATTCCCCCTAATCAGGTGATCTAGAGAGGTCATATTTCAAGATATGAGGTGGCTAAACTGGGGGTCAGTATCTAAGTCGGAAAGCTAAATAGGAGATCTGAAAGCTGAAGGTCAGTAGCTAAGTAGGAAATCTGATTAGGAAAGCCGGAGATCCCGTAGGTAAGTGGAAAAACTAAATAGGAAAGCTAAAGGTCAGTAGCTAAGTGGGAAAGCCGGAGGTCGAAGATAGTGTACGGAGGAAGTACATAATCTCGGCTAATCCTGACACAGGGTGTTGAAAAGGACGGGACTGTTTATAGCCGACCAGGGAACACACAGAGGGTGTTGGTTGGGGAACATTATGGTCAGACAGAGAGTATGTCAGTCTGACAACAGTACGCCGGTAACTGTCTGTCCTATACTGTACCTTTTGGGAGTCCTGAAGGAGACTTACTGAGCCAAAGACCCAATGGCAATAATTCCAGAAACCCAGATATTCTAGCCCAAATGATTAATTTGAGAGCCTATAAAATAAATCAAGCCCCATTTATTTAAGTCCATCGACTCTAACAGTCCACATTTAATCTATTTCGGTGATAAAAACTCATAAATTCCAGCAATTATGATAATTAATCTCAGTAATCACAAAATGATAATTTTAATAATTCCCGTGATGGAAAATAATAAATCAAGCCTAGCAAAATAATATTTGTAGCCCAAATATTTATAGTCGAGCGGTGACCTAAAGCCCAAATATCTAATTTATTTAAGCCACACATTAATTTAATTCTATAGCCCAAAATATAATCCTCACATACTTAAAGGCCCAAGCCCACTAGGAACCCTAGGTGAAATAAACACAAAACCCTAGGTATTATCAAAATTCCATTTTGCCCCCCAAATTTCAGATCTCACAGTATTTAACCCCAGGAGAATAGCAGAACTAACCCTATAACTTTTATGATTCAATTTGGCACCCAAAAGGTTAAAAATACCTACAACCGGATCCCGAATGCAATTTTCCGGCGGAGGCGTCGCCGGCGGCTGGCGCGATGGCCGCGGCGGTTCTTCCTCAGGACAAGACGGTCATGGATTCGGCTGCTCGAGCCCAACGGGTTCCGAATCCAAGCTTGACGTATAGAACCGACAGTGAAGATCCAGTCGACGGCGAGAGAGAAAGTCACGGCGAAGACGATGGTCGTTATCCCTAATTCCGCAAGCCATGAACGGAGAAGCACTTCAAGCAGATGATTTAGGCTCTGGGCATCTTCGATTTCAAGATGTTGGTGTCGATTTTTTTAATTTTTAAATCTGATTTCAGCGATTTCTGTTTACAGCTGGGACTTTGGCCTTCAGTTGCGGTGGCTCTCGATGGTGAGTGGCCGCGCCAGATGCATCCGGGAAATGAGCACATCCTCAGGAGCTCAATGGTTCTGCGGTCTGCAACGGAGCTTCATGTATGGCGAGACATCGGGACATACTCGGAGGCAGCTGTTGTTCGCCGTCGCTCGGCCTGGTGATGGCGTGATGTAGCAGCCACATCGGCGGGAGTCCGGCGACGGTGAGCTAGGGTCACCGAGGGCCATGGTTACGATGAAGCTTCCTTGGTCGGCGGCGATTCGATGACGGCGGGAAAGAGAAAGGATAGGATGGCGACGGCGGACTACAGGCATACGAGGCAAATGCCATGGCGTCTTTCGGAGGGCAGCCGCAGCGAGGGCTGTACGGTGCCTCCTCGATAATGGCTGGACGGTATGACTGATGGAATGGTCGCTGACGGTGAGGCCAAGGTGGCCGGTGGCCAAGCTTATGGCTGTACAAACTTCCGTTCGGTAGGTGTTCGATGAAATGCCATAGAAGAAAAACCAAGAACGACAACCCGGAAAGCTCTCAAAAAACGGTCGTTAATCCAAGCCGCGACTCCATATCTCACGTTCCAAACCCTCTTTCCCACAGACGGCGCCATTTGATGCGGGTTACGACCCCGATCAACAATATTTATGGTCCGGGAATAAAGGTGAGGAGGGCCGGTTCGGACGACTCCATATCTCACGTTCCAAACCCTCTTTCCCACAGACGGCGCCATTTGATGCGGGTAACGACCCCGATCAACAATATTTATGGTCCGGGAATAAAGGTGAGGGCCGGTTCGGATGGAATCGTGGATGGAAAGACATAAAAAAAGGAAAGAGACAATGATTTACGTGGTTCGGATTCGGGTGAATCCTACGTTCACAGGCCGCCGGAGAATATTCACTATTAATCAAGGGAGTTACACACTCAATCTCACCTTCGCTCATGTTTACCAGGTAAAGAGAAGACTAAGAGAGGAAGAGAGAATATGTGTGTGTGTTCTTGGTGCGTTAGTGTGTGTGGGGCATGTGGAATCTGTTGTAGAATGGATAAGGAGCCCTATTTATACTTATGGGCGTGTCTAGGGTTCTTTACTGCTCCCCTTCGTCAAGTCTCCCAGCCGCTTCCTTAGCTCTCTCGACTGCTTCCTTTATCCCCTCTGCATAGCTCCGTAGCTCTCTGCAATATCTCCTGAGCTCCTCTGAACCTTACCTTTGTACATCGCTCTGGTCGGACCTCATACCCGGTCCTTGCCTCCTTCAGACCTAACCTCCTACTCTGTTTCTTGTGAGCTGTCAGGTTAGGAGGAATGCTGGATAGGTCACCCCTATCACTAATCTTATCTAAAGAATTGAATCATTCCTATTTTGAATATCCCTTATTGGTTCCGTGTAATGAAATAAAATTATTTTAATTTTTAAACGTAGTTCAAAATGGCATCTACCCAGCTTAGAAACTAACTTGTGTATATAATCCTCGACGGAGAAGCAGGCTGATCAATGCATATGGGTCGGTTCGGGTCAAAAGATTCAGTAAAACAAATCTACACCTTTTTTTTCTGCAGATAAAAGGATTGAAGAACCAAGAAGGACGAAAAAAATTTCAATCTTTTTCCCCATCGAAGTAGCGCTATATTAGGTGCTTTATACATAAATACCTATTTGCATAAAAACTTGTAATTCAATACCCTGTCTATTTTTTATATGTAGGTACAAATTTTTTGGACATATGTACCCGATCCGCCGCATGTACGCCATATAACATATTTAGGTACCTTATAGCAACGTATTTTGGTACGTAATATGTTGAGAAAATGGTACGTCATATATAACACACTAAGGTACCACATAGAAACCATATAGAGTACCGCATAAACGCGTCACGTGGTACGCAATGTACACATAAAAAGGTATCGCAAGACTGAGAAAATTGGTGCAAACTGTAAAACGGGTACCTATAAAAATTTCTGACATAGGTACTGATTTATAAATTTTTTATTCAACGGAGTATTTTTGTATAGACGTCACGCTATATTATACAATGACTTTCAAAAATCACGATTCTAGAAAAACTCGCCACATTAGGGGATAATTAGAAAAGCCCAATTACAATGCTCATTGTTCAGGTCTGGAAGTCCTAGAGTGTTCATCTCGTTTTGGGCATATTATACTAAACAGAGCACATCACATCATTCATAATTTGATTGATAGAACATTCGTTCTCTGTGATTCACACTCGTTCGCTTCGTTCTCTCTCTGGTACAGCTGGTTTTCATATCCGTAGCATCATGTTTGAACAATTTCTTTTTCGTTGGTTGATTCGAACTATTATACCTCCTTTGACAGAGGAAGAAGATATGTGGATTTTAGGAAGGGACCTTCAGGATTTTCTGCTAGCTCAACTGCTGAAGAAGTTGCTAGAGGAATCGATGGCTCTGGCCTCACTGCGATAGTCACTGGTTCTTTTTTTTTTTTTCCAAAATTTGATCTTTAATTTCCTATATTTCGTTCGATTTCCGATTTATTCTTCTTATACGTTTATACCGCAACACTGTATAAATCATTTCTTGGCAAATTTGATGCCTGAATAACTCTGTTATCTGTTGGCTGTTGCTAACTTGAATCAGCTGATAATTGATTGCACTTTTTCTCTTCCTCTACTTTGTTGATGATTTTATTTGCCTTCTTGTTTTCCTCTTCGCTGAAGTGAGCCTTTATTAGTGGGTGCAAAGTTCATTCCTCACTCTTAATTTTATGGCGAAATCATGGTATTGTATTGGACTACGTGGATTTATAATGGTATAGGACATGATCGATACAAGAGATATTACAGCCTGGATGTTAATAGATTCTAATAGGCCTTGTTTTTACCTCTTGGTTAGTTTGAGTTTGTTGAAGTTGCAACTGGTATAATTTTCCATGTTAAAAAATCTGGATTTTAGTGTTTCTTTTTTCATCTTTTTTTTTTTCCTGGTTGATGCATAAATTCAGGAGCTTCGAGCGGTATTGGTACGGAGACCACTCGAATCTTCGCAAAGTGCGGCGTTCATGTGATAGTGGCAGTACGAACCGTGGAGAGCGGCGAAAAGGTTAGAGAAGCGATAATCAAAGATATCCCCGAAGCTAAAATCGACGTCATGGAACTCGATCTCAGTTCTTTGGCATCTGTAAGAAAGTTTGCATCGGAGTACAACTCCTCGGGCCTTCCTCTGAATCTTCTCATGTGAGTGAATATCTTAACCATCAGAGCATATTCTATTATCGCACGCCCCTTCAACTCTCTCTCGATTGTTTTTTTCTTTTTTCATCAGCCATTAACTGTCGATTTTGGCTTAAGGTTGCTACGTTCATCTTACGTTTATCCTTTTCGTTCGAAAGTAACAACGCAGGGGTGATGGCTCCTCCATTCATGCTTTCTCAAGACAACATTGAACTTCAGTTTGCAACTAATCACCTTGGTACGTAATTTAAGCCTGGGCCTATGTGCATTACCTTAATTCAAGAAATCTTGAAATAACGGTGCTAAATCTTCTCCTTTTCAGGCCATTTTCTTCTGACCGAACTTTTGCTGGATAACATGAAAACCACTGCACAAAAGAGCCAAATAGAAGGAAGGATAGTGAACGTCTCATCTGAGGCACATCGTTTTGCGTACGGCGAAGGTATTCGTTTCGATAAAATCAACGACAGTTCGAGGTGAGCTGTAATGAAGCGAGCTAGCAGCGTTTCTTGAAATAACATGCCGAATTTATTTGAAGCCTTACATTAATTGAATATGCTGTTATTATGTGCTCTACTACAGTTACAGCAGCTACCGTGCTTATGGGCAATCGAAGCTCGCCAACATACTCCATGCGAACGAACTAGCAAGGCGTTTCAAGGTAACCTAAGCTGATTTTTTCTAACATCATATATCATGACATTTTTATTTCACAAATATGATACTCTGATCATACAACAAACGGTAGGAAGAAGGGATATCGATAACTGCAAACTCTTTGCATCCCGGGACAATAGCAACCAACCTCACCCGACATCTTAGTATTGTTGAAGGTGGTCGAGCGTTAACTCCTTTTTTTCTTTAAGGATCAAATGCATGGGATTATTACTGATAACATCTGTTCATTTTTTACAGCTTTGGTTAACTGGGTTGGCAAATATGTCCTCAAGAACATTCCTCAGGTCTGTAATAATGTCTTCACCTTCTTCTAAGTGTCCTTTTTTCTAACTCTTTTTTTTTCTTCTAACATCTAATTCGTCGATTTTCTTATTAGGGAGCTGCGACAACTTGCTACGCAGCTCTTCATCCTCAGGTTAAGGGAGTGAGCGGCGAATATTTTGCAGATAGTAATATATGCGACCGAACTTCGCATGCTAAGGATGCTGAGCTGGCCAAGAAACTCTGGGATTTCAGCTTGGATTTGGTTAAATCCAAATAGTTCTTACATGTATTACGAATGTACTGTGAACATTTGTTGTTGCAGTTTGTGTAATGAATACAGAGTAAGGGAACTTAACTAATAACAACCAACGATGGAAAGATCTTAAACTTCATCAATGGTGATGAAAAGAAGCTCTTGTGATTATTGAAGCAATGGTGTGAAGAGCCGCTGATGCTATCCTCGATTTGATCTGTCCTCTTCTTGGTATAATCCTTGAACCAGCAATGAATACTCTCGAGGAAGACGATGAACAACTGTTCTTAATGTTCTTGTGATCCTCCATTGTTACATATGAAATTTACTGCTGTATATATAGATCTGAGTCTTCATTCAATACAACTCAAAGGTGATGGAGGATGCTGATTTCTCTGCCTCGTACTCTATATAGGCACACACACATTTGTAGATATGATAATACTCCCTCTGTCCCATAACTTTATGCACATTTGGGTGTTGGCACGTGAATTAATAAACTGAATATGTTAATAAGATAGTGTGATGAAAAGGTAAAAAAGTGTATATTTTGGCACGTATTTTAATATTATTATATTGATTGTGTGTGATAGTTTTTTTGCTAAATAAGGAAATGCACAAAAGAAGTGAGACGCCCGATTTAGTAAATTGTACAAAAACTTTTGGGACGGAGTGAGTACATTTTATTTTATTATTGTGGATGATGTTGAGTAGTTTCTGACTGAAATGTTGAATCGTATGATTTTGTTTGACTTTCTAAAGGTTTGACAACCATTTCAACCGACGACTGAGCTGTCACCTTTTTCCTAAAACAAAAAATTAAATTATAATAATTTATGGGCTCATTAAGGTGTAATTCGTAATGGGCATATCACTTTATCTTTAGGCCCATATAGAGCCCAATAAAATAAAATTAGCCCTAAAACATTATTAAGCCCAGAACTGAATGAAAGCACGTGGGGAAAAATGAGAGGATAATGAGGATACATAGTAGACAGTAGTATAGGCGGAGCCGCCCACACCGAAACATTTCCCTCGCTCATTTTTTTTATCTGAATTTCCCGAAAACTATAAATATTCTCAACTCTCAACCCCTCGTTCTCATCGTGAGCCCTAAACTCCTCGAGTCTCTCACCCGCAACGTTCTTTTTCACTCAAATTACCTTTTTTGCTCGGCGGATTTCTCCATTTTTTTGTCTCTCTCTTCGCCCGTGCGTGTAGAGGTTTTGCTGGAGATTTTTAGTTAAATCGATGGATTTTGGAGGATTTCTAGGGATTTTGCTGACCTGGCGGTAAATGGAGGTATCTTTTCCTGCAGAGAGGCTCATGGCATCAGCTGAGGGCTCCGGAAGCAGCGTGACGGGGAGGGAAGCTAAAGGAGGTGATACTAGTCGATTACCCCTATGTTTTGATGTTGTTTTGTTGGATCAGTTAGGACGATTGTGCCTCTTGGTTTTCAGTTTCTTCGGGATTTTTTAGGGAAAAAGAAGAAAATAAATAATTGATTTTTTTCTGTGTTTAGATCTGTGAGGACATTCATTATCTAATGGAAGGGAAAGTGGAAAAAGGAATTTTTTATTTATTTATTTATTTTTTTAAGTGTCATCTTTTTTAGATAATGTTTGATTCACGGTTAGTACTGGCTACTGAGTGAGGATTCACAGTTTCTGTTTGGTGCCGGCCGGAGCAGTACCTTGGAAAATATGGCAATTCTAATGTATTTTTGTTTGTGGATAGTTGAAAGGAGTTTAGATATATTTTACTGTTAGTAGTTACTTAATGGAGCACGATTCCTTTTATTACTGTGCAGAGAATCTTCAACACTACTTGCGAGATGGCGATGCATCAAATGAACGTGGTTTGGGCAATAGAAGTTCTCAATATTTAACTCTTGATCGACATGCTAAATTTGAAGTGCAGAAAGCTGGTAGGTTATTAAAATATAATGATGGGTTCGCTAAGAGACCCGGGATGGTAACTGCTGAATTTTCCAAAAGCAAAGCTGGGTTACTAGATTAGATGCAAACAGATTATATCCGGAATCTGCTTCATCTCCTGCAAGTTGTAAATTTTCAGGTATATATTGATAAAAGTATGATGTATCAGGTATTTTTAGCTGTACCGTGATTCAATTATTTTGTATGAGGAAAGTATACACAAACTGCATCGATCTTCTGTCTTTGTATCTCTATGATGCTCCTTATTGATGAGACCAGTGAACCAATCTTTTGGTGATGTTTCTCGGTTCTCCAACATTGCAAATGCTAGAATCAATCTGACAATCTCTTGTTGATAACGAGCACTATCCTTGTTTAGGGCAAGATGTTTTCATGTCCACTAAATAATGATGAACTGCTACAGTAGCATTGCGTTGTAATATATTGTTGGATCCCTTTGCTCTATTTTGGACTTGCACAGTAATTTTCACCTTTAAATTGGTGTACCGATGCATGTGCTTATAGTTGTGTGAGTTTGTTTATCTTTGTCTTATGTATAGATAAAACTCAACTGATTATTCCTAAGAGCACATCAACTGGCCGACGTGGGCTTAAGAGAAATATCAAACCTCAGAAGAGTAGGGGTGATTCATTTTCTCTAAAGAATGGTTTGGTTGGCTTCCACTCAGCTTCTGGTGGAAATGACTACCTTGGTAAATAGATAACAATTTCATACCCAATTCAATGTTTGTCTGTGACATTTGGTATATAGGTGCTGGAACAGAACTGTGTATAGGAAATTGGTATCTTAATTATCAAGCATATTGCTCTTCTGGAATTGTCTTCCGGTGATGAGGGTTTGACGCATACGTTCTACAGCTAACTTTTTTATTGCATGTGTCATATTGTTAGTCGTGTCTGGGTAGTAGTATAGTATGGAGAAATTTAAGCATTGGTTTCCGCAAAAGGCTGATGGCTTTTAGAGTAGGTAGGGCAGCATAGACCTAGGTAACGGGGCGGTTCGGCCCGGAACCGCCCCGTAACCGCCCCGCGGTTCCAGAACCGCGCCGGAACCTCGTACGGAACCGCGAGCCGCACCCGAACCGGCACGCCGAGATGGGGCGTGCCGGTTAATGAATTGTGGAACCGTAGAACCGCGGTTCCAACCGCGGTTCAGACCCGCGGTTCCAACCGCGGTTCCGACCCGCGGTTCCGGCACGCGGTTCGGAACCCCTTGAACCGCGTGCCGTTGAGCAATGGGCATAGGCATAACGGCTATATAGCCGTTGGTGTTAATAATTGAATTGGTATTTTTTTTTGCATTTTGGTCCTGGACCAAAATGCAATTTTTTTTTTCTTTTTTAGTCCCTATCCGAAAAATCTATAAATAGGGACCCATTTTCATCATTTTTTCACACAAATCTCTCTCATTCTCCTCTCAATTAACACACATTCTCTCAACGATAAATCACGATTTATATTTTATTACGTATAATACACACTTTTATACCCAAATCACATTATTACCAATATAAAAAACACACACCTCGCACGATTTTTTTCTACTAATGGCGTCGTCATCAAGAAATACGAACGACGATAATTTTGATTTTGTAGGTGCTTTCGGTGCGGAGGAGACTTTTCGTGGACGTGGAGTGGCCGACGACGATGGAGACGAAGAACCGACGCCGGTGCCGGCGGGAGAAGGACCTAGCCAAACCTCAACGGCGGCAACGGGAAAGAGAAAACCTCCGGTTCGTAAACGAACCTCTAAGGTATGGAATTTTTTCGAGATCGTTTTAGATAAAGAGGATTCCCAAAATGGTTATGCATATTGTAAAGATTGTCGCCAACCTTACAAATATAGTACAAAACCCGGACACGGTGGGACGGGTTCAATGTTAAAGCATTTAGAGATCGCTCATAGAATAGATAGACACGCGTTTGAACCGATAGGCACTGAACCTAGGCAACAACAAATAAGTTCTAGTACCGGTAGAAATTTTGTTATAACTAGGGAAATTTCTAGGATGACGTTAGTTAAATTTGTAGTAAACTGTGAAGAGCCGTTTTGCATTGCGGAAAATGAAGGGTTTATCGAATTCACTAGTACGATACAACCCGGATTCCATAACGTAAGTCGTAAGACACTTAGGAAATATATGCTAGAAGTTTTTAAGGAATATCAGGCGAACTTGATCTCGCATTTGTCCAACATATCGTGTCGGATTAGTTTGACTACTGATATTTGGACAAATGTCACGTCACAATCGTATCTAGTGGTCACAGGTCATTGGATCGATGAGACGTGGACTATGCAAAAGAGAATTCTTGCCCTAGACGTCCTCGAGTCGCAACATAATGCACACACTATATCTGTTTATGTCATGAATGTTGTGCACAAATATGGTATTCATGATAAAATTATGTCAATTACTTTAGACAATGCTAGTGCTAATGATGCAGCGATAGACATTCTCCGACAGAGTCTAAGGTTACCCTTACGGTCGGCTACTTCATGTAAGGTGCTTGTCATGTTATTAATTTATGTGTTAAGTGCGCTTTTGACGACATTTTGGGTAGTACAATAGAAAAATTCAAGTTCATAGGGAAAAAATTACGAGAGCGGCGTCTGGGGCAGTCGTGGAAGCAAACGGTCCTTGCGAGCGGTCTTTCCTATAAGAAGTTCCCTCTACCGGTTCCGACCCGATGGAACTCCTTATATGACCTCCTTAGCACTTTTGTGCGCTATAAGGATTTGGTCACGACATATTGGAACAGCGCGGTCGGTGTCGATTCCCAAGTGATCATTTTAGTCGATACCGATTGGGATATTCTAGAAGTGTGTGTGTCACTACTTGAGGAATTCAAGTTGGCAACGGAGGTATTTTCCGGCGTTCATTATCCCACGTCGCCGAAATTTATTTCGAATCTATTTGGCATGTGCTATAAATTTCTAGAATATCGAACGAACCCGTACTTGTGTAATTTTGTCGAAGGTATGGAACTTAAGTTCAGGAAATATTGGGAAAATATCCCAATAGTCCACGGCTTAACGGCTTTGCTCGACCCTAGCTGTGGTCAGGATACTTCCGATATTTTTTTCGAGCATTACAATAACTTTCTTGGAGAAAATGTTGACGACCAGAAGGCGTCAATTATGCGTTCTCTCCAAGAACTTTTTGCTTTTTATGTATCTCAGGAGCAAGGAATAGGTGTTGAGGCGACGGCTCACGTGACCGAAACTTCGAGCGGGAGTAGCTTGCGCGGTACGGGAGGAATCTTGCGCAAATTGAAGATGCAAAAGAGTAGGGCGCCCTCATCGTCTAGAAGTAACTCAAATGAGAATCAACTCTATTTGAGTCATAACTTCGAAACGCCCGAAGAGTTCGATGTTTTGGAGTGGTGGAAGACGAATGCTAAGCTTTACCCGACTCTAGCGAAAATGGCACGAGATCTTCTACCCGTGCAAGCTTCGAGTGTCGCTTCAGAGTCCGCATTCTCGACTTCGGGTCGAATTATTGGAGATCGACGGACGAGTCTTAATCCGACTTCACTTGCGATGCTGACGCTATTAAAGGATTGGTTTTCGGCTGAATCGAAGAATAGAAAGGCGAATGCAGTCGATGAATTTCAAGCATCAAGCTCCGACTCGGACGAAGAAGCGAGCAAAATTGTACTAATTAATCACGATGTAGCATAGCCGTAGTTTGTTAAAGTTTTTTTTTTCTTTTCTTGTATTTTTTTCTTTTCCATGAATTTTTTTCCATTTTATTTTTTTTTCGTATTTTTTTCTTTTCCTTGTATTTTTTTCTTTTCCATGTATTTTTTTCCATTGTATTTTTTCGTATTTTTTAATGAATTTTTATGAATTTTTTAATGTTGCCTTTAAAAAAAAAAAATTAAAGGGGTCGAACCGCCCCGGAACCTCCTCGGAACCGCGTGGAACCGCGGGGCCACGGGGCGGTGCTAGGGCGGTTCCGTGGTTATTGCTCGTGGAACCGGAACCGGCCCCGGAACCGCGAGCCAGTAAGAACCGTCCGAACCGGAACCTCCCGACCCCGCCCCGTGGAACCGCCCCGCGAACCCTTTGCCCACCACTAGGGCAGCACATGTTTTCCACAACTCTCTTGAAGTAGTTCTAAGATATTTGACGGCCTTGGGAGATATTAGGCTGCCATACAATAGAACTCCATTGTAGTGGATCTCCATTTGTTTTGTAATATTCTCCTGTCCTAGCGTTGCAAGATCCATGCAACAGATTCAAATATTCATATCTATATATCTGCTATGCTGGTTATGGATCATGGTTATTTATTTCTATCTTCTCAAGCAATTTTCTACTTCGAGAAATCTGAATATGGGATACTTATTCAGGAATTTATGGGTTAAAACATGATGCTTTTGATATCACAAGACATATTGATGAGCTGTCCTTGGACGAGCTCCTTAATGGAAGTTGCAAGTTTCCAAACATCGCCACAGATAAAGCTACAGACGCTGCAGGCTCAAGTGGTAATCTGTTGGAGACGCTCGCAAAGGCGTGCCTAGTTCTTGAAGATAAAAAACAGTAATGCATGCCCAAAAATGTATAGGACAGAAGTCGAATCTGAGAGTTACTGTTTCAATGTCTGATTTAATCTTCTTCTCTGCTATTCGTGAAATGACTCGACCCTACTTGACCGCTTTCTGAAATGACTCGATCCCTTGCATAAGCCTGTCCATAATCCTATTGCAAGATATAGGTTTTGAAAATAAGTATCCCTAGGTACACGGCATTCGCTATGACGATGTATTCTTTGCGACAAAAGCCAAACCTTGATGTTTCGGGAATAAGGGCAGTGCACAAAAGTAGAGTGACTAAGGTGAAAGGGCAGAAAATGAAAGGGAACTAAGTCGAGAGGGTCGGGCAGAAAAGTCTAGGAATTCAGAGCGAGAATGTTGAGTCTTATGTTGGGGCATGTGACTGTCAGTTTGATCATGCTATATTCTTTGAATTTTAGCTTATATGTCATAGCTTTAAGATTACATGTTCTATGTTTATCGCTTTATTACTATTTGACCCGTTTCAAACCAAAAAGACCCTCAGAGTTATGCTTGCCACTTTAAGTAGTAGATATGCGATTAGCTTGCAAGCTTATGGTAGGGGTTGGACTAGTGCACGATTTGAGCGATTCACTATATACTAGCCTATACACGGAGTGACTTGAGCGAATCCTTGTGAGGTGCGATTCTTGATTTAGCAGTGCTAAGGAAGCTCGGGTCGATAGGTGCCGATCATTAGTGCATTATTCATGATTGTTTGCTTGATTCCAATTTGTGCTTTCTAGCTATGATGATAAGTTGCGAACAATCGTGCCTTACCTGATTTGATGCATTCTCTGACTTCTAATTTACTTGAGGACATGCAAATGCTTAAGTGTGGGGAGGTTTGATAAACGCATTTGTAGTATTTAATTGGGTTAAAATAGAGCTCTAGCAATCGTTTTATGCGTTTATTCGCTATATTTACACTTATTTTGATATTGAAGGAGCTTAGGATGACTTTCGGGCGAAAAGGAGCGAAAACTAGGCAAAACGGAACAAGTATGAAGAAATCAGTCATGTGTCACGGCCGTGACACTCCTTGCACCAGGCCATGACAATGGACAGAACCGAAGCCAAAGGACACTGTCTCCATCACGGCCGTGACACACATTGCACCAGGCCGTGACAAGAGGCAGAAAAGGAACCCAAGCGATGCAGAGCACAGTCACGGCCGTGAAGCCCGCCTGAAAAGTAGCAACGGACAAAAAAATTCATATCTCTCAATCTAGACCTCTGATTGAGAATCCCTTTGGGATGAATCAACAATGATAATCCTCTATCTATGGTTAAAATTTCAGGTCAATCGGACATTGTTTACCCCTCCATCTGAGAGTAATACGAAATTGCCGCAACGCTGTTGAGAGTGTCACGGCCGTGACACTACTGCACCAGGCCGTGACGCGCGGCAGTGAGCTCATTTTGTGCCACGAGAGTGTCACGGCCGTGACGTATCATGTCCCAGGCCGTGACAGTGTCGAATTTCACTATAAAGGCCCGATTTCGATCCAGAAAAGGATGACACTTACCAGATGTCAATCCTAAACCCTCAAGAGACGAAAAAGAGTAGAAAAGACCAGGGAAACACGTCCCGGAGCGCGAGACGGATCAACGGCGCAATCACGCCGAATTGAACGAAGAACGAAGATTCATCCACACTACCATCGCAGATCATCAGTACACCAAGATCATGGATCTTTCTTCCTCGTTCCTTATTTCTTTCGTTGTTTTTCCTTCAATTATGAGTAGCTAAATTCCCTATGTGTTTGGGATTAGATGAACGCTAGGTTATTTCGTATTTAAGACATATGTTTATCGTAACTCGTGTTTAGACTATTTATCGTTCTATGAAATTGCTTCTTCGCTTTAATATGTCTATGTGTTAAAGTGCATGTATGGAAAATCGTTTAGGGCGACAGCTAAATAACGATCAGGCCTTTCGTAGATGATAGGATTCGAGTATAGGGCGAAAGCAAATACTCGATCCTCGCTGTTAGTAATTCTTAATTCTTAGATACCCGCGAGCGTCTAGGGCGACAGCAAATTCGCGAGCGGGTAGGAAATTACTGCGATCTAGTCTTAACCACGTAGGAACGATATTTCATTGTCTTAGGCGATAATACCTAGCGGGATTCGAATCCCGAGCACATCTTTATCATCTGAAAGCTCTCTTATCAGTTTAGGCGTGTTCTTTGAATCTCTCGTTGATTTAGGGGTAATCTGTTAGGCTAGTTCGTACAAAAATCTGCGCACTTTACAAAAATCTGCGCACTTTATTTAGGCTAGATATCGAGTCGATAGGTTAATACTAGTAGTCAATTTGTTCCTCGTGTTCGATACTCGTTTACTCACTTCACTGCATTACACACGATAGGTCCACTGCCTATCGCACGTTGGTGATAGTAATTAGGTATTCATTTTATATTATCACTTGTCGCACTTGCAAATTTATATTAGCACACCACGTGTCGATCATGTACTGATAAGGAAGTTCAAAATTTGGAAAGTACTGATACGGAATTTACCCTTAATTATATTCTTAGTGGTGTATATTTGACTAATCGGATTTTCAGGACACTAAATTTAAGGCAGCAGTTTTAGTCCTGTAAGTAACAAAATTGTTGCAATTTAAGGATACATGTGTTATTGGTGTCAATTTTAGTCCTTAAGTGTAAAAGAATTAAGTATTTTACTATAATTAAACTTAGAAATCTAATTTCGGTGCAGTATTTAACATGAGGAGCCGAAGATACTGACTGAGACTAAATTTATTTTCTCCATCCTCCAATTAAGCCCCACATAATAGTTCAAGTTAGCATATCTGACGTCATGCGAATAAATTTCGAGTTGAAATGAGGTTTTGTTTAATTTTGAACTTACAAAACTACCATTTGTTCTTTTTACTCCTATTAAGCTCTTTTTTTTTTTGTTTTCACATGTGATATGATGCATAATTACAGGAAAAAATAAATAAAATTAGTACAAAGGCAGCATCTTCGTCGTCACATGTATAAATTTTCTGGGCTGACTGTGTTCGAAGGTACCCAAATTGCTTTGATTTTAATATGGGCTAAAATTGCCACCAATAACTCAGGTGTTCTTTTTATAAGATTTGTTACTTATAGGACGAATATTGTCATGCTTAAAATTAAGGGGGCATTTTCGTTTCAGTCCCATGGTAAGTTTCATTTAGCTTTTAGGACCCTGTCAGAAATTTCATAGTTTTAAAGACCCGATTTGCGCAGAAACAGTTTATTGTTCTGCAATACCACTTCATTGTACTTCAGTAACACTTTATGGATTTGCAGTACCACTTTATTGTTCCGCAGTACCACTTCACTGTTCTGTAGTACCACTTCATTGTTTTTCAAAACCACTTCATCATGCTGAAATAACAGAAAACGATCATTTGATACCAGTTGATATACATTGCATAACAGTTGCGTACTTTTGGGTCATTATTTCTATATTTTATCAAAATTTTGTGCTTGAAACTATTTTTTCTGACAAGGGCCTGGACGCTAAAGCAAAACCCTGATTTCGTCGTGAAACTCAATTTCTACTAAATTAAGTATACTAAAAAATGCAACCAAGTCAAACATACAACACAAAAAAATATAAGGGAGAAAACCATTTTTGTCCCCGATGTTTACCCTATGGCGCTTTTGGTCCCCGGTGTTTTCACTTGCCATATTTAGTCTCTCATGTTTCTTAATTTGAACCAAATTGGTCCATCTGTTAAATCCACGTTAATTTGGACGGAATAGGTCAATTTGGTTGAAATTAAGAAACATGAGGGACTAAATGTGGCAAGTGAAAACATCGGGAATCAAAAGCGCCCATAGGGAAAACATCGGGAACAAAAATGGTTTTGTCCGAAAATATAATTAAGCCTAGATATAGGCTTTCATCTCTTCGTTTCGTAACTTGGACTAAGATTAAACAGAGCTTTTTCCCGGCTTTTGCTTAGGTAGGCTATGGAGAAGATGGGATCGATAGAAACAATTTGATAAACTTCAATCAAACGTATGCTTCTCATACAATGTAGTTATTTCTTCTTTTCTTGTTTCGAACAACTGAACTGAGCCCAACAACGATCACATAGAGATACATTGAAACAGAGCATCATCATCTAATCTATACGTCGTATCGTATGCCTTAAAACTCTTAACCCAAGACCAATCGATCGATCGTAGGCCTAATGCTTTCGAACAAAACCTCGTACGCCTTCTCAGAAGGATGAATCGAATCCCAAAAAACGTAATTGTCCGAATCATCGCAGACCGGCGACTTTGAGTTGCACAGGAACGAAGTCTCCAGCAAGCCCGTCCCACAACACCCCACTCGAACCACTTCGAAATCTAGCAGAGAAACCACACATCAATCACGGGAAAAGTGTTCTTTAGCAGTAAAATCATCGTGGCTCACCGTATTTACGACCTAGGGTCATCTCCTCTAAAGCTCCGTACACATCCATGTAAGCGATTCGAGACCCTAAAGAGGACTCTGTTTTGCTCTGTATTGAGCTCAGTTCTTCCTCGAGCATCTTGTTGTAATCCCTAGCTATGGCAGAGAAGCTATCTATACAGCCTCTTTGGAAGATTGCATCGTCGGCGTAAAGGGTTATTACGATGGGCAAACAGCCCATCGGAGGTAATCCTACGACCCCAATCCTTCGAGCCCCTTGGTCAATCAGTTCCTGCCCAAGAAATTGACTTCTAATTACACCCTGTAATGAGAGCAGATATACGTCCTCTGTTTTTCAACGGTGTTCAAAACCTGAACAAACTGTCGAACTTGCTGTACGAGGAAACCCTCGAAGGCCTCGACGGTGTATAGTTCACCACGAAGTCGTTCGTCCCTGCGCTTACGAGGTATAGTGCGCTGCTTATGAGATCCTCTGTTTCTTCCTTGCCCATTGCCGACTCGAGCCTTGCCTTATATTCTTTGAAGTACTGCAGCTGGGCTTCCAAAGAGAGCACATTCTGTAATAAACGGCAAAACGTTAGATCAGTTTGAGAGAGAGAGAGAGAGAGAAAGAGACTCCTATTGTAGGTGTAAGAGGATCATATCCACTTCCAGCGGAGGCAAAGCTGACGCCTGTCTTAAGGTCATCAATGGCAAGCGTAGAATCCAAGTATGGAGGGATGTTATCTTTGAGATTGAGGTACTTCACTGCAATCATCGAAGGCCAGTTATCTATGTCTATATTAAATGTATGTATTATGGTTGAGTATTAACATTTCTTGGAGCTTTATTACCAATGTAATCATTGGCGAGTCGACCGTTAGTGAACCTCCCAGTCCCAGTTGGCTTATGATCATCGAAGTCTTTGCTCTTAAAAGCAGTAGCTATGTAGTTGTTATTACCAGGATCAGCTGTTGAGTCTCCGAATATTATAACTGCAGAAACTGATGATGACGCTAACGACGTCGTTTGCTGATGAAGTTCTCTAGCTGTGGTTCTAGAAGCAATGAACATTAGTAAGAAGAGATATGGTACGGACATTACTGTTAATCTTGTCTGCAGAAGAAAGAAGACGATGATGATGATGATTGATGATGGAGTTTTTGAAAGGGAGGGCTTCCATTCAATGGTACTGTTAATGATGTAAATACGTTTTTGTGTTTTGTGTTTTTATAGTTGGGAGATGTACCAAATAGTTTCCCATTATGGGTTTATGGGTTTTCAACCTTCTTGGTCAATCGAGATGATCCCATTGTTCGATTTTGTGGGAAGCAACTCTATCTGTGCGATCTTCATGCCCTATTTTCTCTCTCCACAGCTTTCTAGACATAAAAGGAAGGTGAAAAGGGTAATTTACCATATAAGGGAGTTAAAACAAATTTTTTTGCCTGTTTGGCAGTAGCTAATAGGGTGGTAAACAGGTCGGGTTGGGTCACCTTCGGGTTCAACCCGTTTAATAAACGGGTTGAAAACTTCAACCCTGACCTGACCTGTTTACTTAAACAGGTTGAAAAATCAAACCCAAACCCAACCTGCTTTAACCCTAACCCAACCCGCCAACCCGTCAACCCGTTTAAAATTAAAAAATAAAAAAGAAAATAACAAAATTGACAGAATTATAACTCCAAATTAAACTAAAAAGGAGAAATAATGCAATTTTTTTTTTTTTGCTATAAATTCATTTGCGAGCGTGAGAGTGGATAGAGAATTATGGTTAATCCTTTTATGTTATTTATATTAATAATATTTTAACAATATATATTATTCGGGTTAAATGAGTTGATTTCGGGTTGGTTTCGGGTTGAAAATCCGAACCCTAACCTTACCCACTTAATAATTGGGTTGGGTTCGGGTTTACCCATTTACGTAAACAGGTCAAAAATGCTAACCCGAACCTGCTATTTTTGGGTGCGGTTCGTGTCGGGTTGGCGGGCCGGGTCAATTTTTAACAGCCCTAGTAGCTAATCACAAGACGAAATAGGAGGGGACTGGTTACAAAGTGTAATATTGGATTAGGTATTTATCTCCAAATTCCCCTTATTACATCAGGTATTTATCACTAAAACCCCTTGTCGATAATTGGAAACTCAATTTTATTCCAACCTAAGGAATGAATAGTGTATTTCTGCAATGCCAAAAAACCAATACCCTAAGACGTGTACGTTTTTAAGTTTAGCTATTTTGTCACAGATCAAAGGTATCAAAGAGAACTACTTCTTAATTTAGGTGGTGTTTAAATTGAAGAATGTAAGGTAAAAAAATAATTAGAGACAGGTGATTTAGAGAATAGCTTTTCTCTCACTTTCCTCGCCATAAGGTGAAGAACTTGTTCCGCTTACTTTTAAGTAAAAACTTAAACTACATATTACTTTCTTGTTCTTATTTATTTCTTCCGTCAACTAAATATAAAATAATTTTCTTTTCTCCTATTTTACATACTAATTTACTTGAACGTGTTAAAAAACATTAATTAACGTGGCTGAGCAAATCGAAGCGCGATGATATCTTATATTACTAAAGAAATGTAGGTGTCATCATATGCTGTCATGTGTCACATAATAATTAATTATAATAGATTATTAATATAGAGGAATTTTATGGTGTTCACCTTATGTGAGCACCTTATGTGGGCACATGTTGATCTGGCACCGATTCGTGTCATTTCAACATCCCATATCAACATCTAGATTATGTCATCTTAATGAACACCTTATGGGATCTATTAATCGATATTTCGGACGCTGATGTGGCATATTGTACGCGATATACTTCGTTGACACGAAAAATATTATGTAAGGCGTCGATATGCCACATCAGCGTCCGAAATGTCGATTAATGGATCCCATAAGGTGTTAATTAAGACGACATAATCTTAGATGTTGATGTGGGATGTTGAAATGGCACGAACCGGTGCCACATCAACAGGTGCCCACAAAGGTGCTCACATAAGATGAGCACCATAAAATTCCTCTATTAATATAATAAAACCTTGAGAAACTACCCACTATCACATTATCTACTATAAATAGTTATTTATTAATGGGAACATATATAAAAGTACCAAGTTGTCAAATTTAAACTAACACTATATATGTCGTGTGGTTATCTTGTGCAATAAATACCATTTAAAAATGAGCAAGCTAGATAGAGTTTTGAATGAGGCATGGCAATGGGGCGGGTTTTGCCGGACCCGAGACCCGCCCCGATTATTTTTCCCCGGACCCGGGACCCGCCCCGCCCCGCTTCGGGTCTAGACCCGCCCCGCCCCAGTTCAGACCCGAGCGGGGCGGGTCCAACCCGCCATACCCGGTCATTTATTATTTTTTTCTTTTCTTTTTATTTTTTAAAAGATAAAATTAATAAATGTAGTGTTTGAGACTCGAACCCGCGACTTTAAGTATATAATACCAGACCTCTGCCATTAGACCAACAGATTTTCTATTAATAATATTAGCAATAATTTTATATACTACGTAATTACGAATTAAATTATAATATATATATTTTCGGGGCGGGTTTCGGGCCGGGTCTCGGGGCGGGGTTTGCCAGACCCGTGACCCGCCCCGGACCCGGCCGGGTTTCTTCTTTTGAGACCCGGGACCCGCCCCGAGACCCGAATTATCGGGTAAAACCCGGTTATTTGGGGGCGGGTCCAAGGCGGGTCCGGGTCCGAGCCCGCCCCATTGCCATCTCTATTTTGAATTCAAAAAATCAGACAACTGCAAAAATTTTGGCATTACATACTCACGGTTGGTACTTTTGCTAATAGTATTGTGGTGCTTTTAACATATGAATATGTGTATATTATTTTAGTTGAAATATTTAATAGATAGAAATTATACTTTACCATTAATCATGTATATCTTTCAGTATCGATTGAGATCCTCTATTCCACTTTCTGTATTCCACTCCGTATTCCAACGAACGAAAATCGTTACACCTCCCCCCGACAAGTGTTAAAACACACGTAAACATCATTATAACAAGTGTTTAAACAAAAAAAACCTCATTATTACGTATTCTTCTATTTTAATATATAATACGATTTTTTCTACTCCATATTAGAAAAATACGTAATAATGAGGTTTTTTTTGTTTAAACACTTGTTGTAATGAAATTCATAGGTGTAATGATATTTACGTGTGTTTTAACACTTGTCGGGGGTAGGTTTAACGATTTTCGTTCGTTGGAATACGGAGTGGAATACAGAAAGTGGAATAGAGGATCTCAACCGTTCAGTATGTAAGTGAAAAAGTATTAAAAAAAATGAATGGTAAAAATTAGTAATTTAGATGAGATTCCAAATCGAATTACATAGTTTATAGTATAGATAAACTTAGCTATCTCAACGTTTTAAATTATTAATACGAGTCTTTATAGTTCCACTTAATTATTGAAAGATCACCCAACAACCTCTCTTTCTCTCCCTCAACTACTGGACGTTGATGAGCAATGACTATTGAGTACCCATATCGGCTTCACAAGCTAAAATAATTATTTTATTATGTCTTTGCTAATATTGTACCTCATTCGACGTAACACACAATTATCGACTAAATAGAACAGTATAAAAGTAAGGTTTTATAGTGTAGGCTTTATATAAAGAATGATATATGAAATATTATAGTAGTGAAATAAGTTCTTAGCCCAATTCCTAATATAAACGGTGACTCTCCTCGTTTTTTATAAAAATTAATGATCAATTATCACCATACCTTTGCAACCCTGTTACTATTTTTATTATTATTGTTATTACCAGTCACTACCTAAAGGCCCACCCTACTAAATATAATCACTTTTGCTCCTACAGTGCTAGCCAATCCTTCGTTATCAGTCACCACATCATAAATTCGGGGACCTTATGTAAATATATAATAATTTATAGATATACGTATAGTATTTTTTTTTCTAGTATGTGCATGTGTCTGTATGCGTGATGTACGTTGCGACATCGCAACTTTACAGGCTACGCCGATGAGCCCTTAGCTCTACTGGTTGAGGGGGAGGTGCCTGGAGTCATGTTGGGAGAGGTCCTTCGAACCTCCACCCTGTGACATTTCTCCAGGCCTGTCCACATGGGCCCAGACATGTGCGATTGACCTGGTCGGCCCGTTTAGCAGGTAGTGGGTCGGCCCCGGGGTTTCACCATCGGCTTTCCCCGGTTACCAAAAAAAAAAAAAACTTTACAGGCTACAGCAACCCCTTACAAAAACATAAATAAATAAATTAAACCGCTACACATATATGGGTCCCCGCATGTTATCATCTATTCTTTTTCATCTAATAATATTTCAAGTTTTAGTCCCATGGCCGAATTTATGATGTCTTTAAAAAGGAACTAGGAAGTGAATAAACCAATTGGTGAATGAACTACTTTTTTCCATGTTAAATTACAATACACAAATTACAAATATTTTACGTTATTTAGTGAATTGGCAAGATATTCGGTGAAAGGTAGTATTCTTTTGGCATGTCCTTTCATTTTTTATTACGTCAATCAACAATAGTGATGGCAATGGGACGGGTGATGAGTTATGATTTTACGCTATTTTTATTCCCTGTAAAAACGTGTCATTGGTCGTTATTCATCGAAATATTCTATGTTACGGGTGTATTTCATATTTGTGAGTAGCTCGATAATAACTGCAATAAAAAGTAGATTTTCCTACGATTATAACTCACGCATATTATATTTATGCTATGAGAAACTACATTAG
Source organism: Craterostigma plantagineum (assembly GCA_027422505.1). Taxonomy (NCBI): domain Eukaryota; kingdom Viridiplantae; phylum Streptophyta; class Magnoliopsida; order Lamiales; family Linderniaceae; genus Craterostigma; species Craterostigma plantagineum. Next base: position 82,410 of record JAPQWV010000882.1, read on the forward strand.
TTTGGGGACAAGCACTTGAGGTCACGTGAAGCATGGACAATTAAATGCTACAGATAAAAGGGATGCCATGAGAAGCAAACAGGTCAAGCAAGTAGCTCACCGCGATGCGGTCGTTTTGAGGGCTGAGCTTGGGATTTGAAGTTCTAAAATTAGATAGAAACAATGTAGGATTGTCTCATAATCCATGGCCCATTAAGATTATAAGTCGGTTCTATTAATTTTCTATTTAAAGAGAGGATGGGACGGCTGAAATAGAGAGAGCAGATTTACGGCGCATAATAGGAAACGACTTTTGACGGCTAAGAAGACTAGAGAAAGCTAAGAGCGATCCCGAGGGTCTCCAAGGCGTTTCTCCCTAGTTCACGACGGGAGACGCCGCGGCGACGCGTGACGACTCGAGCATCGTGAGGGGCGAATTCTATACCTTTATTATCTCATTTTCAGCAATATTTTCCGTATATTCATTGTTGATTTCGTTTATCCCCTAGTTAGCTTAATTCCTTTTGTAATTAAGGTCGGTGAGGCCGGATTATGACTACGTATTTTATTTAATTCGTATTTTATTTAATTATATGATTTAGGTTATGTGTTCTTTATTTGAGTTTATTGACGTGTGTGTGATCGGCCACCGCGCACACGATTCTTGACCTAGTACATGAGACCGAAAAGGTGATTGGAAAGGTTAGATCAAAATATTGAACACCACTACGTAAAACCGACGAAAGATGGAATTCGGTTTCGTATGTGTGGTTTCCGAGACCTTAGGCGCCGGAAGCGCCTAAACATGGGGAGTTTCACGAAGATCAAATGCAGGTGTAGGAACTACAGTCATATAGGAATATAGTTGATTGGTTCACTATTCACGTAGGGTTGCTAGTTACGTGAATAACGGGTAGCACATATATTAGGAAATTCCACCTTGACTATGATTCATATTGATTAGATAAATTAGATTGCATGACGATTAAGGAATAATTCGTGCCGAGCATGTGTCTTGATCACATCGTCGTCAACTGCTCTTCCTCATTATTTGCGTTTATTTTATTATTTGCGTCTTTTATCTTTTCTTATCAAATCATCAAAACTATAAAAATTCGGTCAGTCTAAATTAGAATTAGGAATATTATCTTAGAATTAATCGAGCTGTCTTCGTGGATCGATACTCGGACTTCGTCCGTTTTACTACTTGCACGACCTAGTACACTTGCTAGTATTTGAGTGTGTCACGTTTTTTGCACCGTTGCCGGGGACAACAATATTATTAATTTTAGGATTTATTCTGATTTTTAGTTTAGACCATTTAGTTATTTATATATTCTTTTTTTTTTATTATTATTATTTTTATATATATCGATACTCTCATCTTTCTCGATTGTGTTTTGTAGAATAAAGGATGCAGCGATACTCGCAATATTCTCAGGAGACTTATGCGGCATGTGATGATGAACTGGAGTGCGATTTTTGCGGATGATGACATCTCACTAGTGAATGCAAGTACAATAATTACAAGCCTCCACGATCGTGGTATGCTGGACGAGGGGCGAATTGTTACTATTACACCGGCGATTATTCACATTCTCCCTCGTATGATTACTTTACTCCGCCTCAAAAAGAAAAAGCCGCTTCGGAGATAGCACTCGAAAAGATGGCAGTGTCATATGAGCCACCATTAATTGAAAGACATGCCCAACAACAGATTACTCCACCTAAAAAAAAGCCGCTTGGGAGATAACGCTCGAGAAGATGGCAGTGATACAAGAAGACTGTAGGTTGTACAGCTACTTCTATGAGTTTTCAGAGTCTAAAAGCAGAGTTGAAGAATCTGACGATCCAATTGGAAAATCTCAAAAAGGTCGTGTCTGAATGCGAACAAAAAGTACCTTCGAGCTACATGGAGTCAACTCCAAAAGAGCACATAAAAGCCATTTCATTGAATTGTGAAATAACTCAAGAACCAGTGTTGAAACCAAGTGACACTAACGATGAGATCGAGTTAGAAAAAACCGATCAACCCGCAATAGCTACTGTAGATTTCGTTCCAGCAGAGCCGAGTCTCCCAGAAGTTCTTGAGGATGCTATGTTTTCCATGGACTTGGAGGATCACCATGAAACTAGTGAGCATGAAAGCGAGAATTTCGCAGTATATGATGTCGTAGAAAAGAGAAAGATGGAGCCCGAGACTTTCGATTCGATTCTACGCTTGGTCATGGGGCACCGTATCCTTCAGATGGCATATTCGCTGAGGAATTCATTAAGGCATCGATGATCTTTGATTTTGATATTATTTGGGAGCCGAAAGTCGACCTATGGAGAGAGTTTAAAGATTGCGACCACGCAAAGCTGTACCACTCTGAGATCAAACTTCTCTCCAAAAAATGAATTCCAGGTGTTTAGTACTTCTACTGAACATACAGTGTCGTGGACCTTCAAGACGAACAAGAGTCGAGCTAACGACTATAAAAACAGCGCTTCTTAGGAGGCAACCCAAGGCCTATCGACGCATATATATTATTTTATATTTTAGTCGTATTTACTTATATCCCATTTTCGTCTAATAAAAATTCGCTCTCACTGTGCCGCTTAGTCACATTTTCTCGCAGGTTCATAACCAGTTTGGGGGTTGCCCGTTCGCGATGGTTGCTTGTTTTACTATGGAGCAACAAAGTCTTCTACATCGATTGACCAAAAATTCAGGGCAGTGTCGCTTCAACTCTCTCTTTGCTTTTAGTTTACACATTGAGGACAATGTTTTATTTAGTTTGGGGGTGGAATGCGACACATGCTAGATTTAATATGCTCACATGTTTAGGTGTCGATCTATTTCGATCATTTTAGTGGGTATAACTGATGAAGGTTGCGATTTGAACGTCACCTGTGAAATCTCCTGTCAATGATGAAAATTTTTAAAATTTTACCGTGTCGTGATATGATTCGATGAATTGAGTGTGATGGTCTCACATGTTGCATTGTCGTGATATTAGCATGATTATTTGGCATATTGACTGCTTTAGGAGAGTATTGCGTATCATGAAACACAAATCAAGCTATATGTGTGAGTTTTTGAGCCTTCAGAGATTAATTCAGAGCAACTCATTATGCTCGGTGTTTATTTTGTGTGACACACATGGACTGAATATTTTCGAACTTGCTCTGTTATACATGTCAATTGTTATTATGTGGATTTTTGCGTACGAAAATGTGAACGGCAATAGGATTGAGTCATTGGTCTAAATATTTCTCTACCTTACGTATTTACCACTTAATGAGCCCCTTTGAGCCTTATTTAACTTATTTGCTGATTTGGAGCCCAGATATTTAGCCTGAATGCCCCAAACTTAGCTTATACGACCCCGTATCAACGTGTTAAGTTATCGATATCGTGAAAAGTGGCTTGTTGGTTGAGAAGGCACTAATCGTTGATGTATGTTAGTTTGAACTCGTCCTATGATATAGATCTCTCGTCGTAATATTGCAGTGGACTAGAAACCTCTCCCTGCGATAAGACGTACAAAAAGAGAGAGAGAGAGATAGGAGGGCTGGTTCCAAAAAAAAAAAGAAAGAAAAAAAAAGAAAAAAAAGAAAAAAAACGTGCGAGAACAGCTAGAAAATGAAAAAGGATGAGTCGAGTGAAAAACAGGCACGGTGTTTTTTTTTTTACCCGAAACGATAGCTTGAATAGATTAACAAAGATACAGGGACTAAATAGCCCAAAAAGTCTCACCGGTACATCGTCAACCAGGAGAACAAAGGCTCATAACCGAGCACAATACAGCCCCAAAATGGGGCACAACACTCCCCCAAGGGGAGAAAAAGGTCCACAGAGGGACAAGAACCGACAGAAGACAGAACTCATTATCTACGACCAAGAACTAAAGAACCTATAACAGAAAAAGCTATTAAGCTAAATCTACGATACTCTTCATTTTCACTTGGCCTTCGACTTCTGAATTCTTATCTTCATCGGACTGACAGCTCCACAAGGGAGAAAATGCTCTCGACCCGCGGGTCGAGAGAAACGAGGGAGTCGGCGGTGAGGCGGCGATGCTGCAGAGTGGGAAGGGTGGGGAGACGGAAGGCGGGGCGGCGAACCAAAGGGAATCCCGAGCAAATCTGCTTTGAAGGCTCTTTGGAGCATTTCATCGAACAGCTTCTGTGCGGGGCAATGGGACAAAGCAGCCCTTTGTATTCCCCGTCGGAGGTGGCGGAGGGGGCAGCAGAGGGGCGGATGCAGTGGAGGTGGTGGAGACGGCAGCAGCGGTGGCAGAGGCGGCGGAGATAAACCACGAACATTTTTTTTTTAAATGGAAAAGAACAAGGAAAAAGTAGAAAAGCGAAAAACGAAAATGGAAGTGTAAGCTCCCCCACCTCCAATGGAGGTGGAGGAGGAGAGGGAATGGAACTGAAGGTGCGGCTAGGGTTTCAGAGGAAAGTTTCGGAAGAGAAGAGGAGAGGAGAGAATTTTTACTTTGGTCGGATGTCGAAGTTTTCTGAACTTCACAAAAATAGGCACGGTGTTTGAAGAGCGAAATAAGTGGTGAGCGATTCGATGATTGACACAGTTGATACATTTAGCTCAGTTTCCTATGTATCGCACCTTTCAAAACTCGAGCCCCATTAGAACCCTTGATGAAAGACCCTTTGATTCGTGCATGATTCTACTAGGGCTGTAAATGAGCCGAGCTCGAGCCGAGCTCGGCTCATTTTCCTGGGCTCGAGCTCGAGTTCGAGCCCTTACAGCTGAGCTCGAGCTCGTCGAGCTTTTCAGCTCACGGCTCGAGCTCGAGCTCATTGCAGCCTGATGAGCTCGAACTCGAGCTCTATGTCACGGATCTAGACTTCGGCTTGCTAGCTCCCGTGCGGCACCTAGTCCTTCAAGCAGCCCCTCGCGTGCTTTACTAGGTCAGCCTCCCAAACACTCTCGAAAGAAAGCAAGATGTCGGACAACCCTCGGCTTGAACGTGCCTAAGTGCAAGAGGGAAACCACACAAGTGTTGTAGATAGAGAACTCACTCTTTCTCACACTAAAGTGTTTACAATGAAGGCTTTTACCACTTGTTCGATGGATACAAATGAACTACTCTAAGCCCCTATATATACAAGTTGTCCAACCCAATGGACGGCTAAGATCTACTCGATCTAACGGCTATTATTTACAATCTAGATTATTCTAGGAATATGCAAAGGCATATTCCTCTCTAGAGAGTTCCATAGCATTCTCCACACTTGGACTCTTTGACTCTCTAGAATGCCCCGCAATGTTCCGCACGGTTCCACGATCTTCCGGAAGGTTCTACACGAATCCGGATGGGCCAACAATCGTGGTAAACCTCATTAGCCCCGTCTCCCTGCCTAACGGGTGCTACGTGCCTCGGCCTCGCCTGGTTAGATCGACGTCCCGCACGCGACAAGCTTGGCCGGTCCCAAAAGTCTTGTTCTGGGGCGCCTCGATACTCTTGGCTCGCAAGGTCATCGCCCGATTTGCCCCGACTCTTGGTCAAATTTGTGAGGGCGTGACATCCTCCCCCACCCAAATCGGCAACGTCCCCGTTGCCGTGCCTCCGCATCTCATGCTTTGGCCCTTTCGGATGCCTAGTCTTGCCCCCATTGCCCTCCGAAGTCCTCAACTTTCTTGGCATGGCCCTGACTTGGTCACCCGAATTGAATCCTCTCGGCCGAATCCCTACTTCAGCCATTTTGTTGGTGTGAGCAGCGTCCTCGCATCTCCCCGAGTCCCCCTTGGCTTCGGCTGGCACCCCTGTGCCTAACATGCTTGGATCGTTGCTGGCACACCCTTGTTCGAGTCGCATGCTCGCCATGCGTCTCGGCTCCTTGGTCTCGCCTATTGCCTCCTCGGATATTATGGGCACCGAGCTCTTCCCGTCCTGCCCAAACAAATACAACGAGCTATGCATAGGCATAAGGATGGCATTGGACTTACCCATGAAGTCCATGCCCAACACGAGTGTGTGGTCGTCCATCGGCACTACCGTGAAGTCTGCCTGGCCCTCCCAAGCACCAATTTGTAGCTTCACCGCTCGAGCTACCCCGCGCACGGTCGTGTATTCGGACACCATCTTGACCCTCCCCTTGAAGGTCCCAATATTAAGCCCCAATTTCTTGGCCTCGGCCTCCGTCACGAAATTGTGGCTTGCCCCGGTATCGAGTAATGCCTTGGTCTCCTTGCCATTCACCTTTGCCTCGACGAACATGCGCCCCTCGCATGGTCGCACAGGTGGTAGCTTGATGTCCATGGCATTCAATACTTGAATGGCCTCCTCACCACTCAAGACTCGAGCAGCCCCAAGCCTCTGCTCGGGCGCTTCCTCCGTTTCTTGCGCTTCCCCTTGCGCAATCATGGCCGTGAGCATCCCCCTCTTGGGGCATTCCGACACCTTATGAGGCCCCCTGCATAGAAAGCAACCCCCCTTGGGCACGAACGCTTTCTTCTTATCCTCATAGTCTCGTCGGCCTTGCGTGGATCCCCGGTCTCTACTAGGTGATCGCCCCGCGTCCCGCTCACGAACATGGGTCTCTCCCCCACCTTTGGCTGAGCCCTCTTGCTCGCGCTTTGGAGCTTCCCTCTGGTACTCCATGAGTGACTCGGCAACCATTATGGCCTCGTCCACCGACTTGACACCCCGACGTTGGACTTCCTGCCTAGCCCAACTTTGTAGCCCATCAATGAAGAAAAACAACCTATCATCGTCCGTGATGGTAGGAATCTGAAGAGTTAGCATCGTGAACTCATCCACGTATGCCTGAATTGAGCCTCGGTGCTTCAATTCCCGCAACTTCTTCCTTGCTTCATAGACCACATTCTCGGGATAGAAGTGGCGCTTGAGTTCCCTCTTGAACTCCTCCCACGTGTCCAAGCCACGCGCGCCCCTTTCTATGTCGGCATGCACACGCCTCCACCATAACGCCGCAGTCTCGGTGAGGTAGTTGCTTGCGGTACGGATCTTGCACGCCTCCTCTACGATGCCTAGATCCTCAAAGTACCGCTCCATTCGCCAAAGATAGTCCTCCACTAGTTTGGCGTCTCGCTTGCCGTTGAACCCACACGGCTTTGGCACATCGATAGGCCTTTGGCTAGTCGATCCCCTTGTCGAGCTAGCTCCGTTGCCTCCCCCACTTAGTGCCAACCTTCGGCATAATGCCACTTGCTCTTGCAGCGAATCCATGGCCTCCCTCATTTTGGCCATCTCGCCCCGCAAGACCTCGTTCTCGGCCTTCAGGACCTCGTTGGCTTCCCTCAATGCCTTCGACTCCTCCTTGGTGGCCTCGAACTCTTTGAGAACCTGCCCCTGCAAGGTCTCAACAGTATCCCTTACCGTCACAACCATCTCAATGTCGGCCTTGACCTTGTCGAGCTCCTCATGAACGTGCTCCTCAAGAGTTTCCACGTTCCCCTCGACGTCCTCGAGCCGCCCCCCTATGGTTGCAACAATTTGGCCCATCTCCGCGATGGTGCCTTCCAGCGGACAAGGGTCTCGCGCCTTCGATTGATCCCGCTTTTTCCTCCCACCTTGGCTAGGAGCCGGCTCACGACCCCTCTCCTCGTTCACTTGCGCATTTGTCTTGGCCATCTTCGCTAACTTTGGCTCTGATACCACTTGTCACGGACCTAGACTTCGGCTTGCTAGCTCCCGTGCGGCACCTAGTCCTTCAAGCAGCCCCTCGTGTGCTTTACTAGGTCAGCCTCCCAAACACTCTCGAAAGAAAGCAAGATGTCGGACAATCCTCGGCTTGAACGTGCCTAAGTGCAAGAGGAAAACCACACAAGTGTTGTAGATAGAGAACTCACTCTTTCTCACACTAAAGTGTTTACAATGAAGGCTTTTACCACTTGTTCGATGGATACAAATGAACTACTCTAAGCCCCTATATATACAAGTTGTCCAACCCAATGGACGGCTAAGATCTACTCGATCTAACGGCTATTATTTACAATCTAGATTATTCTAGGAATATGCAAAGGCATATTCCTCTCTAGAGAGTTCCATAGCATTCTCCACACTTGGACTCTTTGACTCTCTAGAATGCCCCGCAATGTTCCGCACGGTTCCACGATCTTCCGGAAGGTTCTACACGAATCCGGATGGGCCAACAATCGTGGTAAACCTCATTAGCCCCGTCTCCCTGCCTAACGGGTGCTACGTGCCTCGGCCTCGCCTGGTTAGATCGACGTCCCGCACGCGACAAGCTTGGCCGGTCCCAAAAGTCTTGTTCTGGGGCGCCTCGATACTCTTGGCTCGCAAGGTCATCGCCCGATTTGCCCCGACTCTTGGTCAAATTTGTGAGGGCGTGACATCACGGTAGCTCACGCCAAGCTCATCGAGCTCGAGCTCCAGATTAATAAAAAAATTATTAAATTAATAAAATAATATAAATTAATATAAAAATTCAAAAAATATACTTTTCTTTTAAAAATCGAGATTTTTAATAAAGAATTAGTAAAAATAATATAAATTAATATAAATTTTTAAATAAAATGATTTTTTTTTAAAAAATGAAGAATAATATAAATTATTATTAAAATATAAAAATTAAAAAAAAAAGCTCGCGAGCCTGTTCGCGAGCTTTCGAGCCACTATGTTTGGGCTCAAGCTCGAGCTCGACTTAAATGAGCTCGAGCTCGAGCTCAACATAAATGAGCTCGAGCTCATTTTTGTCGAGCTTGAGCCGAGCTTTTATCGAGCCGGCTCATCTTTCACCCCTAATTTCTACTATGTGACTATGATGTGATATCTTTGCAAGCATAGAGTAATATCTTTTCATGTCGTGAATTGAGCGTCTTTATACAGATCCCTTTGAAAACACCCGAGCGACTTCAGCGATACTTGTGAGAGTTGTGGATTTATGCGTTGTATGATTCTGAAAATGTCTTTTATGTCACGATGAGATTGCGACTTATTACCCCATGCTTCGTGTTTTGACTAGATCGTTCATTAGTTGATGATTATCTCGACTTTATACGCTTTTACTTTTTCTGAGATAAAACAAGAGAATTTATTGATCGATGTTCTATAATCCTAACCGGATTTAGTTTTATTCCGCTTTTATGATTGAGGACGATCGAAGCTACTTTGGGGGTTGTTGATGAGTTAGGATTTTACGGTATTTTTATTCCCTGTAAAAACGTGTCATTGGTCGTTATTCATCGAAATATTCTATGTTACGGGTGTATTTCATATTTGTGATTAGCTCGATAATAACTGCAATAAAACGTAGATTTCCTAAGATTTATAACTCACGCATATGATATATATTAATATTATTAATAGGTGTTTATGCTATGAGAAACTACATTTGGGGACAAGCACTTGAGGTCCCGTGAAGCTTGGACAATTAAATGCTACAGATAAAAGGGATGCCATGAGAAGCTCACCATGATGCGGTCGTTTTGAGGGCTGAGTTTGGGATTTGAAGTTCTAAAATTAGATAGAAATAATTGTAGAATTATCTCATAATCCATGACCAATTAAGATTATAAGTCGGTTCTATTTAGGGCTTTATTTTCTATTTAAAGAGAGGATGGGACGGCTGAAATAGAGAGAGCAGATTTACGGCACATAATAGGAAACGACTTTTGACGGCTAAGAAGACTAGAGCTTTAAGAGCGATCCCGAGGTCTCCAAGGCATTTCCTCGTTCACGACGAGAGACCCGCGGCGACGCGTGACGACTCGAGCATCGTGAGGGACGAATTCTATACCTTTTATTATCTCATTTTCAGCTGTTTTCCGTATATTCATTGTTGATTTCGTTTATCCTCATGTTAGCTTAATTCCTTTTGTGATTAAGGCCGTGTGAGGCCGGATTATGACTACGTATTTTATGCTATTCGTATTTTATTCAATTATATGATTTAGGTTATGTGTTCTTTATTTGAGTTTATTGACGTGTGTGTGATCGGCCACCGCGCACACGATTCTTGACCTAGTACATGAGACCGAAAAGGTGATTAGAAAGGTTAGATCAAAATATTGAAAACCATTACGTAAAACCGACCAGAGATGGAATTCGGCTTCATATGTGTGATTTCCGAGACCTTAGGCGCCGGAAGCGCCTAAACTTGGGGAGTTTCACGAAGGTCAAATGCACGGGTAGGAACTACAGTCATATAGGAATATAGTTGATTGGTTCACTATTCTCGTAGGGTTGCTAGTTACGTGAATAACGGGTAGCACATATATTAGAAAATTCCACCTTGACTATGATTCATATTGATTAGATAAATTAGATTGCATGAAGACATAGGGACAATTCGTGCCGAGCATGTGTCTTGATCACATCGTCGTCAACTGCTCTATCCTCATCTATTTTATTTGCGTTTATTTTATTATTTGCGTCTTTTATATTTTCTTATCAAATCATCAAACTCTAAAAATTCCGTCAGTCTAAATTAGAATTAGGAATATTATCTTAGAATTAATCGAGCTGTCTTCGTGGATCGATACTCGGACTTCGTCCTTTTTACTACTTGCACGACCTAGTACACTTGCTAGTATTTGAGTGTGTCAGCGGGTCCAAACTCGGATCAACCGAAGTCCGTCCCTAATGGGGCTGGTGTTTTTTCAATATTCGGGTAACGGGTGTAGCGTATTTGTTGGGAATTGTGTGCCAAGAACTCGCCGGAGTTGGCCGGTAAGTCGCCGGAAAAGTGGTCCGGTCATCACCGCTGAAGAAGAGCTGAACTGCTGAAGAAAACACTAAGTTCTGAAGTGTTAAACTTGGATTAAATGAGGGCCGTCGGATCTGTTGGTGCATCATCTGATGGCTGAGGTTTGAATGTGGCAGATTTAATATCGGACGTTCGATATGGCGCTAGTGATGATCAACGGACGAGATTCGCTGCTGGAAGAGTTGTTTAGCAACTCTATAAGTGGAAACACGTTATCAGTGTTAAGCTCCAGATGAGTATTGACCGTTGGATGGCTTGGGAATTGATCTAACGGCTGATGGCGAGCGAGCAGAGAAGCAGCTGAAAACTGCTGCTATAAATACCAGAAACAGAGGCTCGACGGGGCGATCTTTATGAGCTTGTAACTTTCTCTAGGGTTTGAATTAGAGAGAGTTGTTAACTAGAGATTTGTAGTAGACACGGAGGTCTGTAAATCACTAGTTGGTGATCAATACAAAGGAAAGCTCTGTTGGTCCGTGGACGTAGGCGAAGATCGCCGAACCACGTAAAATGCTGTTTTCATTTTTCTGTGTTTTGAGCTGCGTTTTCAGATCTGCGATTGCTCGATTAGGCTAGATCAATTCGCACACGCATAAACACAGGTCAATTCCGAGTCGATCGGCGGTCATAGATCAACAATTGGTGCGGTGAGCGTGGACGACGAGCTCGATCTTCGCTGTATGGCTGCGATGCGACTGGAATTGGATATCTTCTATGGATCGAAGGATTTCGTTGCCTGGAAGTTGAAGATGAAGGCTCGTCTGGTTGAGTACGGCCTTGAGGAGGAGTTTCTACCTGAGGATTCAAGTGCAACGAAGAAGGAAATCATCCGAACGAAGGCTCGAAGCATGTTGATGTTGAGTCTAGGTGATGATGTTCTGAAAAACGTCTTGGAGCAGTCCACCACGGACGGAATATGGAGGCGATTGGATGAGCTGTACTTGGATGAGCCTAAGGAATCGAGGAATGTTCCTTCGGAGATCTTCTCACAGCTGCTCGATGAAAGAACTGAGTCGATTTCGAGTTCGTCAAAGGAGTCGATGTGTGAGGAAGAATCGGTTGAGTAGGAAGCGAAGTGATTCAAAGAAGGCTGCAGATAGGAAGCTCATGAGGCCTCTGAGGTGTTACCATTGCCACGAGGAAGGTCACATTCGGAGGTTATGTCCGCATCGGAGGCAAACGACGAAGTTCGGAGGTGATGTTCGAACGGCTGCGGTTTGCGATGATGTTGAGGTGGCTGAGGCTGTGGTTAGGTCAAGCGGTGGAGCTGGAACCTCAAGTACATGTCAAGGATTGGTTGCAGATCGAGAACCTGCGGGAGATCTTCGTCTTGAGGTTGAGACCGTAGCAACGAAAGGCTCAAAAGTTGCTGAAATTTCAGAAGCGAATTCTGAAGAAGTTTGTGCTGCAGATTCAGCTGTTGTTGGCTGCGATTTCGCTGAGGCGTTGAATGTGTCTGAGCACAAGGCGAACAAGGAATGGATCCTTGACTCGGGATGTAGCTTTCACGTGTCTTGCAACAGAGAATGGTTGCAAAACTTTCAAGCGTCGAGAGGTAAAGTGAGGCTTGGAAATGGCAAGTTTTGCAACGTTCTTGGGGTTGGTTCCGTGTATTTGAGGCTCAAGTCAGGTGGTGTAGGCATACTTAAGGATGTTAGGTATGTCCCTGAGTTGAGGAGGAACCTGATATCCATCGGAGCAATGGATTCGAAGGGTTACAACACGAGTGCCTTTGCTGGAAAAATAGCAGTTTTAAAACAGAGGAGGCTGATTTTATCCGGTGCTCGGAGGCATGGAATCTATGTCTTAGAAGGCTGTTCTGTGATGAAAGCTGCATCTACGGAAACTAGGAAATGTAGAGCCTTGAATGTGGTGCAAGGGAGACCACAGAAACCTCGTTTGAGGGGAAAGCGAGGTCGCACAAAACCCTTGGTTGGAGCAGTTTTCGCAGAAACTGCTGTGGTGAATATGGCTAAAGTGAGCTCGAATAGGGATGATTCTGAGCTCGAGGTGGAGGCGATTTCACCTGTTATGGCGAGTCCTATCAGGCCACAAGAGAGGTCAAGCTCTGAGGTGGAAGAAGGCTCGGATATGGAGGTCGAAACGGATGACGAAAGTTCGACAAAAACTGGTGTTTCTGCTGAAAAAGCAGAAACTGCAGCCGGCGTGATTGATGTTTTGCGAGCTGCTGAGACGTCTCACAGTAAGGAGGCCAAGAGGAAAGCTAAGGGCAGCTGTGGATGGGCCTGGAGAGAGAGTCTCGAAGCTGCGAAAGGTGAATCTTCGGGGGAAACGAAGATTGGAAACTCGAAGAGCCGAATCGGTTCCAAGTGGGAGATTTCAATCTCACTTGGACTCGACAAGGTCTCTTTCGAGGCTCGAAGCTCCTAAGGAGCTTGATGACCAACAGAGCGGAGTTTAGGATCGAGGTGGAGCTGCGATCGAGAGCAGCGAGAGGAATTTGGGCAGAGGCAGAAAAATTCCTGAAGATGTGAGAGTTGAAAACTGATTCTGGTATGGGTTTTGAGCTGTGAATAACTCCTGTGTTTTGGGCTGGTTCGGAGGAGTTTGAGGCATGGATTGCGAGCTCTAGGCCCAAGGTGGAGTTTGTTGGGAATTGTGTGCCAAGAACTCGCCGGAGTTGGCCGGTAAGTCGCTGGAAAAGTGGTCCGGTCATCACTGCTGAAGAAGAGCTGAACTGCTGAAGAAAACACTAAGTTCTGAAGTGTTAAACTTGGATTAAATGAGGGCCGTCGGATCTGTTGGTGCATCATCTGATGGCTGAGGTTTGAATGTGGCAGATTTAATATCGGACGTTCGATATGGCGCTAGTGATGATCAACGGACGAGATTCGCTGCTGGAAGAGTTGTTTAGCAACTCTATAAGTGGAAACACGTTATCAGTGTTAAGCTCCAGATGAGTATTGACCGTTGGATGGCTTGGGAATTGATCTAACGGCTGATGGCGAGCGAGGAGAGAAGCAGCTGAAAACTGCTGCTATAAATACCAGAAACAGAGGCTCGACGGGGCGATCTTTATGAGCTTGTAACTTTCTCTAGGGTTTGAATTAGAGAGAGTTGTTAACTAGAGATTTGTAGTACACACGGAGGTCTGTAAATCACTAGTTGGTGATCAATACAAAGGAAAGCTCTGTTGGTCCGTGGACGTAGGCGCAGATCGCCGAACCACGTAAAATGCTGTTTTCATTTTTCTGTGTTTTGAGCTGCGTTTTCAGATCGAATTGAGCTGCGATTGCTCGATTAGGCTAGATCAATTCGCACACGCATAAACACAGGTCAATTCCGAGTCGATCGGCGGTCATAGATCAACAGTATTTTCTTTTTATTCAAATATTAGTATAATTTAATGAAATTTAATGAACTCTATCTCTATATATTCCTCTGATTCTTCCTATAAAATTTTAAGGACTATAGAAGCCTCTTAATCTTCGAGATTATTTGACTTGGGCTTTCTTCGTGGGCCGTTGGGCTTGCTCACGAACTTAGCGTCTTAGCGAAAACTTCTGAAATTTGGGCGTTTCTTCGTGGGCTTTTGGGTTTGATCACGAAGGTGACAGTTGGACTTGTTATTTGCCGAGAATTGTTTTCTCGAACGTTTCTTCGCGGGCCTTTTGGGCTTGGTCACGAAGCTAAGACTTGGACTTGATATTTTCGAAAGGACGGGACTTGGGCTTTGAACCGTACACTTCCAAGAAACTCGCACGGGCTTTTGAGTGTTGAACCGTGCGCTTCCAAGAAACTCGCACAGGTTTCCTCGTTGCAACCGTGCGATTATGTGAAACTCGCACGGGTCTTGAGTATTGAACCGCGCGCTTGCGAGAAACTCGCACGGGCTTTCCTCGTCGCAACCGTGCGATTATGAGAAACCCGCACGGGTCTTGAGTATTGAACCGCGCGCTTCTGAGAAACTCACACGGGCTTTCCTTGTTGCAACCCTCGCACGGATCTTGAGCGTTGAACCGCACGCTTCCGAGAAACTCGCACTGGCTTTTCTCGTTGCAACCGTGCGATTATGAGAAACTCGCACGGGTCTTGATGAACGTCTTCGAATTTTAACTTGAACACGAAGAACTTCGTTCAGAGAATTTTCGAATGCTATCAAAGTCTTACTTCTAATTCTCTCGAAGTTTCGTATTCTCTTTGCTCTCTGGCCTATGATTTCTGAATTCTAAAGCCCCTTATTTATAGGCGTAGAGAATTCACAGTTATCGAAAACATAATCTTTTTGGGATGATTTCTTCCATATTTATGTGGATTTTATCCATATATGATTTCATTCTGATTTGATTGGATTTATTCTATATTTGACTTGATTCTCTCAATATCTGCCGATTTTATGATATTTGATTTGATTCATTTACTTATTTAACAAATCTCTACACTTGTTACCATGTATATGATTTTGTATAAAAGGAATATATTTATCATATATGATAATAATTTATTAATTAAATTAACTATTTATTAACTTGAGATTAATTTTATAAATCTCAATAAATAGCAATTTAATTAAATGATCTTATTTTATATCTTGGAATTAACTTTTGAATCCCAATAATATAAATAGACAATTAAATTAATTGTCTACCAATGCCCCCATTTCAAGTCTTGTTGACGGACTTTCGGAGGAAATAAACTTGAAGTATTTGCCGTTTGCTTCCAAAAATATCACGAAATGCCCCCACTTTGACGTTTTCCACTCGTGTACTTCAATTGTACTTGTCAAAAAAAGTCCTCATGCAGACATTCGTTCAGATGATCCAATTGAATTCGAGCAACACGTTGAGGATAAGATACCTTCATACCGAAACGGTCACCCACCCTTTGGTTTATGACTGAACTTAGACGATGTCCAAGCTGCCTATGTACCCTTTTAGGGGATCAAATCATTTCTCGTAGTTCAATTTGTTTTAATTTTTTTGGGGCGGTGGTGTCGTGCACTGTTTATACTCATGCGGGCCTTCTTATTAAATGACCTAAGCTTGACCTTCTTATTAAATGCTCTCGAAAGACGAGCTTGATAGCATTCCAGCCTTTGTTGCGTGATAAACGTATTTTAATACGTTTATTGTTGTATTTATTGGGTTATAATAGAGTATTTTTGGTCATTCCCTGCATTTCATGCCTCTATTTAAACCTATTTAATTATTGTAGGACCTTCGAACGGTTATCGAGCGAAAAGGAACGAAAACGAGGCGAAAAACGACGCAAAATGGCCAAGTATGAAGCTGTCAGGAACGAGTCACGGCCGTGAACGCCTTGCAAGACGCCGTGAACAAGGGCAGTAAGCTAAGGAAGTATAAATCTCAAGAGTCACGGCCGTGACACCTAGGGAATAAGCCGCGAATCGCGAAAGAATCAACACAACTCACCGCTGGGACAAATCACGGCCGTGAATCCATTGCGAGAGACCATGAACCGAGGCAGAAAAGGAAACTTCAGAAGGCAACGTCCGTGAATGCGCTTGCAAGAAGCCGTGAACTGAGGTAGAAAGCTCAACGAAGGAAATTTCATGATGTCACGGCCGTGACTGTCGAAGCTAGAGGCCGTGACTCACTCCAGAAAGTCAATATTTAGGGTTTAAGCCGTCGTCATGGCCGTGACTCCTATTGTACGAGGCCGTGAAGGGTTCAAAAAGGACGAAAAGTCAGCCTAAATGCGTAGTTCACGGCCGTGAAGGCCCGTTAAGTGGCCGTGAACGTGCCAAATTTCAGGGTTTTGGCCCAAATTCGAAGCATAAAAAGGGAGTTATTCTCAGAACTCAAGGGAACTCCATAGGAACGAAAACTTAGAGAAAAGGAGAGGAGGAAGAACACTAGAAGTAGCCCCGTGATTCAAAGAAGCTCAAGGGACGATCCAACAACGAAGCCACGCCTGGTCGATCGAGGAACGAGAGCTCCATCTCAGAAACGCCATATTCACTTCTTAGGGAGGTTTTTATGAGTTCTCTATCCTTGTTACCTTTGAATCTCGTTGTTGTTTTGCCTAATATGAGTAGCTAATCCTCTTGTGTGTTTGGGAGTAGATGAACGTTGGATTATGCGTAGTTAAGGCGTAGGATAATCGTGAACACGCGTATTCGACTGTTTATCGTTCTATGATATTGCTTCTTTGTCTCAATATATCTATGTGTTGATATGAATGTGTGGTACATCGTTTAGGGCGACAGCTAAATAACGATTAGGCCGTTCATAGACGTTAGGATTCGAGTATAGGGCGACAGCAAATATTCGATCCTCGCCGTCTAGTAATCGCTAAACTTAGATTCCCACGAACGTTTAGGGCGATAGCAAATCCGTGAGTGGGTAGGAAATTACTGCGATTTAGTCGATAATCACGTAGAAGCGATATTCCGTAGCCTTAGCCGACAGCACCCAGCGGGATTCGAACCCCGAACACATATTTGTCATCTTAAGTCACTCGTATTATTTCTAGTTGTATTTCCTTAATCTTCCAATCCTTTAAGTTGCTCTGTTAAATTAGTTCGTAGTATAAACAAATCCTGCTATTTTATTTAGGCTAAATATCGAGTCGATAGGTTAATACTAGTATTCATTTTATTCCTCGTGTTCGATACTCGGATATTCACTATAGCTATATTACAAACGACAGGTACACTGCCTATCACGCGTGATTCTAGTTATAATATATTCGTTTTAATTATTACTTGACGTACTCGCACGAACCTTTATTTAAACACACACGCACGTGATCAAGTTTTTGGCGCCGTTGCCGTGGAGTAGATTGATTTTAGGAACACCATAGTTCGGTAATTTAGCTATTTTATTTACATTTTCTCAGTTTTTCGTTAATTGCGTTATTTGTTTCCTGCATCATTATTAGTCTCGTTACCTTTTCAACGTATTTATTTAGTTCTTCGCTAAATTTCAGATTTCGAGCGAACGTTGCGAAGACAACTCAGATACAATTCCGTGGGCGCGGCGAGTAACTATCAACAAGCTCTAGTAAGCTACTCAGAGGACAACTCTCAGGAGTCGGCAGAGAATTCTCGAACAGAGGCATCTGTAGACGGTCGAGAGACAGAAGTCGAGATGGCTGACCGCAGAGTGCCCGTCCACCAAGACCAAGAGGAAGAACAATCTCTACAAGATCTACCCGAGAGCCTTCCCTAGGCGGTACCGAATCGGCGATTGTTATTCCACCGATCGAAAATAATAATTTCGAGTTGAAGCATGCTTGGCTTCAAATGATCTTTCAGATGGCTCAATTTGAGGGGAACCCTGATGATGATCCATACTCCCATCTGAAGGCCTTTTTAACAGTAACGGACACCATCAAGATTAACGGAGTACCGAGTGACGCGATCAAGCTGATGTTGTTTCCATTCTCACTCAAGTACAGGGCGAAAGACTGGTTGGAGATGCTACCGCCCAGATAAATCACTACGTGGGAAGAGCTGCGGGCAGCATTCATCGGCCATTACTTCCCATTGTCAAAGGTGTTAAGATTGAAGACGGAGATCTCTCTTTTTCATCAGAAGGATTCAGAGAATCTTTACGAGGTGTGGGAGAGGTACAAGTCCCTCTTGAAGAAGTGCCCACAACACGGGATGTCGAAGGCCGCCATGATCAATCGATTTCACGAAGGCCTCAATTATCAAACCGTTCATATGCTAGACGGAGCCGCGGGAGGAGGGCTCGTGAAGCTCAATGCCACAGACGCCTGGAATCTAATCGAAGACTACTCAAGGAACAGCTTCATGAGAGGCAATACGAGGATAAAGACTCCAGGAGTGTTTAGGGTGAGCGAGGAGACCGCTATAAATGCCAAGTTCGAGGCGCTGCAACAACAGATTGCAACTACTAATTCCCAGCTCCAGACGGTGATCAACACACTACTTCCAAAGGCCGGGCAAACACAGCCGGTACATGCCGTGATGACAAGCCCATCACCTCAGAAGCTGTACACACCACAGTGCGAGATTTGTGGCACCGCTCATGAGACCTCAGAGTGCCAATTAGGGCAGTCATTAGAGCACGTGGACTATATGGGAAATTACCAAGGCCAGCGGAGTTTTCAACCTCGAGCGCATCCAAATTTGGCGTATGGAAATCAAAACCACCATGGGCAAGGGCCACCGGGATTCCAACCTAGACCATCTGGTTTCCAAGAAGGAACATCACGTCCGTATCAGAACGCGTCTGCGGGGTCGGGATCCGATGATATGAAGGTGATGAAGGATATGATGAAGACGCTACTCACAAATTTCAGCAACACCACTCAAGCCCATGAGAGTCGAATGAATAAGATGGAGGAGTACATAGAAGTACGTGCCCAGAACACCGATGCCTCTATCAAGAAATTGAAGCAACAAGTGGGCTAGATGGCGAAGCAGTTGGCTGAGTGAACCCAGGGATCACTTCCGAGTTACACCGAGCCAAATCCTAAGGAATATTGCAAGAGGCACCCCCCAAAAAGAAGTCAAATGATAAAGTTGAGGTCGCGATCCACGACGAGCCAGAAGTGGAGGTAAGCAAAGGAGACGCTGTTGAGAAGGCCGAAGCTGAGAAGAAAAAAATCGAGCCTGAAAAAGGAAAGGCAAAGGAGATCGAGCAACCACCGGTGAAGCCATACCAGCCAAAGATCCCCTACCCAGCTCGGCTAAAGAAAGACAGAGACGAGGCACAATTCGGTAAATTTATGAACATGTGTAAAGAATTACATATTAATTTACCGTTTGTCGAAGCTATTACACAGATGCCCAGCTTCGCCAAGTTCTTGAAGGACCTATTGACGAACAGGAGGAAGCTCGAACATGTTTCCACGGTATGTCTACGAGGGGAATGCTCGGCGATACTTCAGAACAAGATCCTGAAGAAGCTCAAAGACCCGGGGAGTTTTACGATTCCCTGCCTTATAGGAGATTTAGTTGTTGAACGTGCTTTAGCTGATCTAGGAGCTAGCATAAATTTAATGCCGTATTCCATGTTTAAGCGCTTAGGATTAGGTGAACCACGACCCACTAGGATGAGCCTTCAATTAGCTGATCGATCGTTAAAATATCCTAGATGAGTTATTGAGGATGTCCTAGTTAAGGTAGGTAAATTCGTGATTCCCGCCGATTTTGTTATCTTAGATATGGAAGAGGATGATAATGACCCATGATACTTGGTAGACCATTCTTAGCTACCGGTGAGACGATGATAGATGCTAGAAATGGGACGTTAACTTTGACGGTAGATGGCGAGAAGGTTACGTTCAATATGGTTGAATCGCTGAGGAAGAGTAATGAGCATGACGATAAGTGCTACTACTTAGACGCTTTTGAGCATGATTTTCTTTTTTCTGTGCAAGGTCTATCACAGGTTTTGAGCGAGGAGGACAGCAGAATGATATGGCGATCGATGAGTGTGGGGAGGAAGTCGACGAGCCCATCATAGCTATCGACGAGAGCAGCGAAGAGGACAAGGAAAAGAGCTCGGTCGAGGAGCCACCGGTCCTCGAGTTGAAGCCGCTGCCCGACCACCTCGAGTATGCGTTCCTTGGCAGCAACGGAGGGCTACCAGTCATCATCTCATCGAGCCTCGACGACGGACAGAAGGGCCAGCTCTTGGACGTGTTGAGAGCCCATAAGAAGGCGATAGCATGGAAGATTTCTGACATCAGGGGAATCAGTCCGAGTTACTGTACGCACAAATTCTGATGGAGGACGAGTTCAAGCCGGTTGTCCAACGTCAAAGGCGACTTAATCCCAACATGAAGGACGTCGTGAAGAAGGAGGTGATTAAGCTACTAGACGCGGGGATGATCTACCCTATCTCAGATAGCGCTTGGGGTAAGTCCAGTCCAAGTGATCCCGAAGAAGAGAGGAATGACGGTCGTCACTACCGATAAGAACGAATTGATTCCAACAAGGACTGTGACCAGATGGCGTGTTTGCATTGACTACAGAAAGTTGAACGACGCCACGAGAAAGGACCATTGCCCTTTACCGTTCATTGACCAAATGTAGAAAAATTATCTGGTCATTCATTTTATTGATTTCTTGAAGGTTTATCAGGATACCTGCAGATTCCTATTGCACCTGAGGACCAGGAAAAGACCACATTCACATGCCCTTTCGGTACATTTACGTATCGAAGGATGCCATTTGGGTCTATGCAATGCTCCAGCCACCTTCCAGCGATGTATGATGGCAATATTTGACGAGTTGGTAGGTGAGGTAATGGAGGTATTTATGGATGATTTTTCTGTGTTTGGGTCATCATTCCATGTTTGTCTTGCTAATCTGAAGCTCATACTCGCACGTTGCGAGGATACGAACTTGGCACTTAATTGGGAAAAGTGCCATTTCATGGTTCGAGAGTGTATAGTGTTGGGACACAAGATTTCCTCTAAAGGAACCAAAGTGGGCCGAGCTAAATTAGAGACAATAGAAAAATTACATGTCCCCTCGAACGTGAGATCAATTAGGAGTTTTCTAGGACATGATGGGTTCTATCATAGATTCATTAAGGATTTTTCCAAAATTGCTCGACCCATGTCTAGATTACTTGACAAAGATGCTTCGTTTGAGTTTAACGATGAATGCTTGCATGCTTAACTTGCTTAAGGAGCGATTGATCGCAGCACCTATTATGGTTGCCCCTGACTGGGGGTTGCCATTTGAACTAATGTGTGATGCGAGTGATTACGCAGTGGGAGCTGTGCTAGGGCAGCGCAAAGACAACGATTTCAGGCCGATTTACTACGCCAGTAAGACGTTAGACGCAGCCCAAGCCAACTACACGACCACAGAAAAGGAGCTTTTAGCTGTTGTGTTCGCCTTCGATAAATTCGGGTCATATCTTATTTTATCGAAAGTTATTGTTTTCACTGACCACTCTGCCCTTAAGTATTTACTAGCGAAGCCGGATGCCAAGCCTCGGCTGATCAGATGGATCTTACTCCTTCAAGAGTTTGATATAGAGATCCGAGATAAGAAAGGTGCAAAGAATCTGGCGGCGGATCACCTCTCTCGACTAGAGGAGTCCGAAATTTAAAACAAGGACGACAAAGCAATTCATGACACATTTCCAGACGAGCACTTGTACGCAATACAAGTGGTAAGTGACGATATTCCTTAGTTTGCAGATTATGCTAATTATCTTGTCGCGAGGGTCCTTCCGAAAGGGTATACAAGTCAGCAAAAGAAGAAATTCTTTTCTGACTTGAAGTAGTACTTTTGGGAAGACCCGTATCTTTTCAGGCGATGTGCAGACCAGGTGATACGCCGATGTGTTGCCTCCCCTGAGACGACGAAGATTCTAGGGCATTGCCATAGCGGACCAACTGGAGGTCATTACGCAGCCAACCGAACAGCTCAGAAGGTACTGGAGAGCGGTTTCTATTGGCCTACGATTTTCAGAGACGCCCAATTATACGTTGACATTTGTGATCAATGTCGCAGGTAATATCTCGAAGCGCGATGAAATGCCTCAAAACTTCATTTTAGTTTGTGAGATTTTTGATGTTTGGTATAGACTTCATGGGTCCGTTTCCTAGCTCGTATAATAATAAGTACATTCTGGTGGCTGTAGACTATCTGTCTAAGTGGGCCGAGGCGCAAGCTTTACCCACGAACGATGCTAGGGTTGTTGTTCGATTTTTACGAGCGTTATATTCACGATTTGGGGCACCTAGATGCATCATTAGTGATCGAGGCACTCATTTCTGCAACACTCAATTTTCACGTACACTAGAGCGTTATGGTGTTAGACCCACCCTGTATCACCCTCAGGCTAGCGGTCAGGTAGAGGTAGTGAACCGCGAGTTAAAACGTATCCTAGAGAAAACTATAGACGGGAACCGTAAGGAGTGGGCGAATAAGCTTAATGATGCACTTTGGGCGTATAGGACTGCGTATAAGACACCAATAGGCACTACACCGTATAGATTGGTCTGCGGGAAGGCATGTCACCTCCCCGTAGAAATCGAGCACAAAGCCTATTGGGCAATCAAGTCATTGGACATGGATTTGGGGAAATCCGGCGGAAAGCGGCAACTTCAAATTAATGAGCTAGACGAGTGGCACTTATCTGCTTATGATAACGCTAGAATGTATAAGGACCGTTCAAAAGCCTACCATGATAGCTAAATTAGGCACAGACGAGAATTTCAAGAAGGGGACCAAGTCCTCCTCTTTAATTCTCGACTTAGGCTTTTTCCTGGCAAGCTTAGATCACGTTGGTCAGGACCGTTCACTGTTACTCGTGTTTTTCCGTACGGTACTGTTGAGATTTCAGGTATGGGACAGGGTACTTTCAAGGTGAACGGGCATCGGTTGAAGCATTACCATGGAGACGAGGAAGACTTGAGCGACAAGGAGGTATTGTACCTCAACTTCCAGCCAGCATAAGAGCGTATGAGGTACGTCAGGCTGAGACGTTACAAGAAGCGCTTCTTGGGAGGCAATCCAGGTATTTTCATTTATGTTTTAGGCCTTTATAAAAAAAGAATTTAATAATCTAAAAATATAAATATTAAATTAAATAAAATAATAACAATAATAACAACAAAATTTTAAATAATATCAAATTTATTGCGGATATTGAGGATGGTCACAACGCAGAGTCTAGAGACGAGATAGGAACGATAGTTTACTTCATAAAAGATGGTTACAATACCATTACAACGTGTGAAGATCCAACACAAAAGCAAATTAAAACTGCGAATAACACAAAAGACAGAACAATAGTTTAGTTTGCTTCATAAGGGCGGTTACACACAAGTGCAGCTTGTGATAACCCAACACACAAAAGCAAGTAAAACTCCAAACAAACCCAAAAGAAGAGCAAGGTAGAGTGATAGCATATCTAAATTATGACGAATCATTGCATATTCTTCACTTTCATTCTCACGGTCTTGCTGCTGTCCCCAATTCATAGTGGCTAGCTAACTCTGGATATCGAAAATAAGATTTTGAAGACGTGGGATTTATCGTAGATGATGATATTGTGTTATTCTACCAATGTCTATTTATAGGCATGAATGACACAAAAATATCATTATCATACCCGGCAAATCCATTAAATGATACAGACGAATTTTTGACTTGAGGATTTGACGACGCGTGAGAAAGTGATATTTCCTTTGTCGATTATCATATTTTTCCTCGCGCGAATCGCTCTCGAAAAAAAATTCGTCGATTGCGTGTCAATCATCGTTAAAATATATTTTAAATAATAATACTTAGAATATTTAAAAAAAAATAATAATAATAATAAAAAGAATATAATATAAAAAGAAAAAATTATATTCACGGCCAACTCTCTGAGAAGCCACGGCCGTGAATAAGAACAAGGACAACTTCCAGGTTTTCTGCCACGATTCACGGCCACTCTCATTAGACTCACGGCCGTGAACAAATATTGTTCGCCCTCTGCCGCAATTCACGGCCATAAGCCTATCCACTCACGGCCGTGAGTTTTACGACCACAATCCATGTCGTCACTGCCTCAAGTCACGGCCATATTCTTATACCTCACGGCCGTGACACATGTGGGAAATAAAAAATAATGAAATAAAATAATAAAATAAAATAAAAAATAAAATAAAAAAATAATAATACAAAAAAATAATATAGTAATAAAAAACAATAATAAAAAAAATAAATAAATATAACAAAAATTAATAATAATATTAATAAAAATTATTATTAATATATAGTCACGGCCCGTGCCTCGGCAGTCACGGTCGTGACGTAAGCGGGCTTAACTCACTGCCCGTAGTCACGGCCCAAGACCATCTAGTCACGGCCGTAACTGTGAACGAAAATGGCTCACTGCTTAAATTCACGACCTGTGTATTGATACTCACGGCCGTGAAGGTGCGACTTTTGTCTTTTAAATCTCATTTCAATCACAAACCTCGTCTCCTTCACTCTCTCTCTCTCTCTCTCACGACCTAAATCACTCAAAACAATCGAACAACCGTCCACTTCCGACCACTCCAGCCGCTGCACCACCGTCCACCGTCGACGAATTCCGGCGAACCCACAAATAACCACACCTTCTAAGATTTAAATCGATTAAGCTCAAAAGGTATCAATTTTTACCCCATTTCATTTCGACTTCCGGATTTTCGTTGCACATTGCTAATTGATTGGTATGAGAATGTTATTCATGGTATTTTATGAGCCGTGCTTACTATTGGGTTTATTTAATTACGTGATTTTGCGATTGAATTTCGTTTCTTACGATGAACCCTAATTTTCGAAATTGGGGCTTTTGCAATTTGGATCTAATTTGGTGTTCGTCTTGTGCTTTTATGGTTGGACACATGATAATCACACCTTGGGAATGTTTAATTTGTTGATTTCATGCGTTAATTTTGATTTTGGTATGATGAACCCTAATGTCGAAATTTAGGGATTTTGGGAAATTTGGACGGAATTGGGTGCTGTTACTGGTTTATTTTAGCGTTGCTTACTCGTTTGAAGTCGAAGAATGTGCTTGGTTGATCGATTATTGCGATTTGAACGAGTATTTTAGCATGTCTATTATGTGTTCGACAAAATGCCGCTTTGAATGTTCATATGTTCTTGCTTTAGAATTGTGAATTTTGTCGCTACGTTGGTCGAGTCGAGCTGTGTTTGCTATCTTCTTCTCGCCAACTCACATTTGGACTTCTAGGTACTATGGGGAAAAGCCGCTTCGTTGCAGGACGTGATAAGGATTCGCGATCACCGAATCGTCCACGTCGACGCCAAGGCGCGGCATCACTGCTAGATTCTATGCGGCAGTTTGACGATGAGACGCACCAGGCCAAATATAATCGGCTAAAGGATACGCAGTTCATTCCGACCGATCAGATTGATCATGACACGCTGGCGAAGTATCACATCGACCAGCAAGTGGCCGGGTACGTGTCACTAAGCGGATGGCTCGAATTCTTTCACATCGACGAGCCGGCATACAAAGAGCTGACCCTGGAGTTCCTGTCCACCTTCGCCCACGAAGAATTCGGTGTGAACAAGATGACATTTCGGGCATTTAACACGGAGCACACGGTGGACATAGGCGACATCTGCCAGGCAATTGTAGTACCGGTGCCATCTTTCGGGAACCGAAGACCTTTACAAGATTTGTACTACAAAGACTATCTTGCAGGCCCAGAGTTTCGACAGGCCTGCTGGGCTGAGATTACACGACCTGGTGAACCACCATTCAGTGTCAAGACATCTAAGGCCTCGTCGCTCAGGAGTCCAGGATTGCGCTACATCCACCGTCTCCTGACGACCTCGCTCACACCAAGGGGCGACTCACACGGTGCGATTGGTCTTCGCGACTTGTTTTACTTAGCCAGGATGCAGCGCGGCAAACAGGTGCACTTAGGGATGGCCCTGAAACACGCCTTTGCAGCCCAAGCCAATGTTCGTAGTAACGGAAAGCTCGCAGTGGGGCCATTTGTTACGAAGGTTATCAAGGGGCTTAACCTGTGGCCAGCAAATCCACCAGAGATGACGATAGTGGGTGGGCGAAACCTGGTGAACGAGGAGATGATGTTGAAGATGAAGATGTTGATCAAAGCCCCCACCTGGTCCCGCTCGAACAAGGTCTATGTCTGGCACGAGGTTTACCGTGGGCAGACGGACCTCGGCGACGAATTCCCGGAGCCACTAGAAATCGAGGGCGTGGGGCCATTTCCAGTTCACCCAGACACTGCCGGACCTTTCCATTCCTCCGGCTATCACGGGGGCGAGTCGTCAGGTGTCGCCCCTTATGCGCCAGCCGCAGAGCTTCACGCATTGCGCGAGGAAATGCTACGCTACAACGAGGAGGCACTCCGACGCGATGAGGAGACACGGCGCCGCCAGGACGAGTATGAGCGTCGAAACGAGGAAGACCACCGACGCTACCGCGAAGAGCAACAACGCTATGAGCAGGCCCTTAAAGCCATGGACGACGCGGTCATGCGATCACAGGAGTCACTGGCGTTCCTTCGCCCTCGGCGGCCCTCCCCACCACCACCTTAGTTCCGGTTTCATTTGGGATGTTTCTTTTGTAGAACACTTTGTGTGTTTTCTAGTGATCCCGACACTTTTGATGATTATGACTCGTTTTGCTGTCTACTTTTTATTTCTACCGTACGTTTAATTTTCTTTTGAGTGTTTTCAGGAAACGTGACACGAATTCAAACTGCGACTCAAAATATTTTAAACTCAGGTGCAACAACCATGCTCAACTTCATCAAATGATCGAGGCAGGACCACGCCATTTTTCAGGGGAGTCACGTTCTTTTCAACTTCTTTTATCTTCCTTTTATTTATTTTACACGTTGAGGACAACGTGCATCTTAAGTGTGGGGAGGGGGAATTTTGTGGGAAGTTTGTTGGAAATTTACGTGACACGTGACAATTTTTATGACGCGCTGTGGTTATTAAATTTATAGAAGTTTGGCATGATTGTTTGCGTTCATCTCAAAGTGGATTGCATACTAGGGAGTCTAGTGAGCGATAAAGACATGCATCAGTGATTTAATCTTTTCAGCATGAATAGATATAGTGTTACTTTGAGAGATTCACACACATAACCCATGTTCCATTGTGAGAGTTTGAGCTGACGAGCTTTTGCTCATTTTTCTTGGATTGTGTGAGTAGTGCCTAATTTACGTCTCTCTAGAACTTGCTCGTTTGATGCGCATTGAAACTGCTTGTATTATATTTTGCATGAATATGACGAAGGCATTAGGAAATAAGTCCACGGCCAAAGTTCTCGATCACGACTGATCACCGTAGTTAGCCACTTTGTGCCTAAGCCTTTTTATTTCTTAAACCTCATATTTTCATAAGCCGCTAACCTGAATAAGCCTCCAGAGATCATTTGAACCCGAGTTAAGCGGAAGTGAAGGTCAAATGTCAAAGTCGAAAATCGCAGAGATGACGGCCCGTCGGAATTCGAACAGTTTGTTGAAAAAAAAAAGAAGAAAAAAATCTGTGGAAGTGAAGCATGAAGAGAGTAAGCTGCTGTGAAGATAAGAAAAGAACCTTTCCTTTGATAATCTTCCAGTCTCATGAATTCCACATCATTTCTCATTATGAGACTTGGGAGAAGAAAGGCTTTGTGGAACGCAACAGAAATAAGAAGAAATGAAGACGGCGTAACCAGAAAGGCTAATTCTTGGCGCGCTTTAGACAATGACATGAAGACCGACACGACTGCTACTCATATGTGATTTCACTACCACCTCATTACTATTTGCACCCATTTAACCCGGAAAAGACCTTCTGATTCATGCTAATTGCTTTAAGTAGTAGACGTGCGATTGACTCGCAAGCATATGGTTTAGACTAGATTATTGCATGAATTGAGTGATTCACCGACTTATTAGCCTATACACTGAGTGATCTGAGTGAATCCCTGTGAGGTGTGGATCTCGATTAGTAGTGCTAAGGAAATTCGTGTCGATAAGTGCTGATTATTGTTGCAGTGTCCATAATTGCTTGCTTGATTCCATTTTGTGTTTTCCATCTGCGTTGGTGAATTGTGAATGGTCGTGCTACTATCTTGTTACTTTTTCTTGCTTCTAATTTGCTTGAGGACAAGCAAAAGCTTAAGTATGGGGAGGTTTGATAAACGTATTTTAATACGTTTATTGTTGTATTTATTGGGTTATAATAGAGTATTTTTGGTCATTCCCTGCATTTCATGCCTCTATTTAAACCTATTTAAATATTGTAGGACCTTCGAACGGTTATCGAGCGAAAAGGAACGAAAACGAGGCGAAAAACGACGCAAAATGGCCAAGTATGAAGCTGCGAGGAACGAGTCACGGCCGTGAATGCCTTGCAAGACACCGTGAACAAGGGCAGTAAGCTAAGGAAGCATAAATCTCAAGAGTCACGGCCGTGACACCTAGGGAATAAGCCGTGAATCGCGACAGAATCAACACAACTCACCGCTGGGACAAATCACGGCCGTGAATCCCTTGCGAGAGACCGTGAACCGAGGCAGAAAAGGAAACTTCAGAAGGCCACGTCCGTGAATGCGCTTGCAAGAAGCCGTGAACTGAGGAAGAAAGCTCAACGAAGGAAATTTCATGATGTCACGGCCGTGACTGTCGAAGCTAGAGGCCGTGACTCACTCCAGAAAGTCAATGTTTAGGGTTTAAGCCGCCGTCACGGCCGTGACTCCTATTGTATGAGGCCGTGAAGGGTTCAAAAAGGACGAAAAGTCAGCCTAAATGCGTAGTTCACGGCCGTGAAGGCCCATTAAGTGGCCGTGAACTTGCCAAATTTCAGGGTTTTGGCCCAAATTCGAAGCATAAAAAGGGAGTTCTTCTCAGAACTCAAGGGAACTCCATAGGAACGAAAACTTAGAGAAAAGGAGAGGAGGAAGAACACTAGAAGTAGCCCCGTGATTCGAAGAAGCTCAAGGGACGATCCAACAACGAAGCCACGCCTGGTCGATCGAGGAACGAGAGCTCCATCTCAGAAACGTCATATTCACTTCTTAGGGAAGTTTTTATGAGTTCTCTATCCTTGTTACCTTTGAATCTCGTTGTTGTTTTGCCTAATATGAGTAGCTAATCCTCTTGTGTGTTTGGGAGTAGATGAACGTTGGATTATGTCGTAGTTAAGGCGTAGGATAATCGTGAACACGCGTATTCGACTGTTTATCGTTCTATGATATTGCTTCTTTGTCTCAATATGTCTATGTGTTGATATGAATGTGTGGTACATCGTTTAGGGCGACAGCTAAATAACGATTAGGCCGTTCATAGATGTTAGAATTCGAGTATAGGGCGACAGCAAATATTCGATCCTCGCCGTCTAGTAATCGCTAAACTTAGATTCCCACGAACGTTTAGGGCAATAGCAAATCCGTGAGTGGGTAGGAAATTACTGCGATTTAGTCGATAATCACGTAGGAGCGATATTCCGTAGCCTTAGCCGACAGCACCCAGCGGGATTCGAACCCCGAACACATATTTGTCATCTTAAGTCACTCGTATTATTTCTAGTTCTATTTCCTTAATCTTCCAATCCTTTAAGTTGCTCTGTTAAATTAGTTCGTAGTATAAACAAATCCTGCTATTTTATTTAGGCTAAATATCGAGTCGATAGGTTAATACTAGTATTCATTTTATTCCTCGTGTTCGATACTCGGATATTCACTATAGCTATATTACAAACGACAGGTACACTGCCTATCGCGCGTGATTCTAGTTATAATATATTCGCTTTAATTATTACTTGACGTACTCGCACGAACCTTTTCTTAAACATACACACACGCGATCATTGCGCGTCAAATCTCTTTTCATCACGGGGTTCCAATTCTTCGAGACGTAAGCGCGCGTTCTCCTCCATAGTGAGTCCTTCTTGTATAACCATTCTAAGATAAGGAATTTGTTATTCGAGCGGAATTACGGCTTTGGGTCCGTAAACGAGGGCGTAAGGTGTTGATTCAGTGAGTGTCCGGTGAGTAGTTCGGTATGCCCATAAAGCTTCATTAATTCTTTGGCGCCAGTCCTTCTTCGATTTTGACACTATCTTCTTCAAGAGACTGCACAACGTCTTGTTGAATGCTTCGACGAGTCCATTTGCGGCAGCGTTATACATAGATGATTACCTCTGTTTGAACCCAAACTTCTCGCAGAGTTTATCTGTCGTGCTATTACAGAATGGTTTTCCATTATCAGTGATGATGTAGCGAGGTATCCCGAAGCGATAAATAATGTTGATGCGAATGAAATCAGCGACATTTTCCTTTTTTACTTCTTTTAGAGGAACAGCCTCAGCCCATTTGGAAAAGTAGTCTGTTCCGGCCAGAAAGTATGAGTATCCACCCGATGTGGCAGCCCCGCCTTCCACCACTATTTTCTACACTAGTCTACGCGACTAATGTCGTAATAATGTAATAGATTGTGCGTAATTCCGTATAAAATTTTTCCTTTCATAAAAGGAATCGTAACTGTTCCTACAAAATTATCATGGGTCCTATTTACATAGGAAAGCGCGCATGCGGGTCAAAATAAATTTATCTACTGGGCCTCCACGAGGTCGCATCCATGCACACACTTCCATCTCAAAAGCCCCCGGAAGCTTCAAAAGTTGGCCTCGCCGTGAAAATGATCACGTACCGTGATCGCGGGGTCCTACAACACATAAAAACGTGGAATGAGCTTATAGAGCTCAGTAAGTGAAAATCATGCATGCAATGCACGTGACCTAAATAGCGATGGCATCCGCGCCAATGCTATCTACTTCTCACATTCTTCCTGACCTTTCTCACATTCTTCTTGACTTTTCATAACATATTTGGGCCCTCGGCTTTCAATCTTACTATGCACCATTTAGAGCTCAAACCCCTAAGGGTACAAGTGGCAGTACACACACTGGGAGGCTAAACCCGAGTACTCAATCTGTGCGTAATCCTATGGTGCCTTTCAATCCCAATGCGGTACACATTGAGAGGCTACTAGTGCCTTTCAATCCCAGTGTGATCCACACTGAGAGGCTACTAGTGCCTTTCAATCCCAATGCCGTCCCATTGAGAGGCTAACCCGGGCACACAAATTTCGTTTAACCCTAAGGCGCCTTTCCATCCCAATGCGATCTGACACGCGGGCCCTTCTCACTGGTAGCTTACTACGAGGTTGCCAACACTCGAGGTTCCCTCGGTGCCGCTCATACCCTCGAGTCGCACCCTCCAGGTTGCATCTCCCGCTACGGGGTATTCCCCCTACCTTTCGTGAATCAGGTAATTCCGCTTCGTGAATCGCCGTGGTAGCATAGAAGAGCCGTGACTCATCATTGAGTCGACACAAATGCCCATATCGGCAAATATACATCACTCACCGGCGATCTTATACTCATGCACGCTATCTCCCTGACTCTTATACTAGTCATGCGTGCACGTGATTATGCCATGAATCATATAAACATGCGTGCAATATTCATGAAATAATTTACGTCACATAAATCACGTAAATTTACGTCACATAGAAAACATCGAAGTCACATAAAATCATGACAGGCACATAGACACATAATATCATACACACATAATTATGTGTTGTAAGTGCGATTTCCACTTACCTGGTATCCTTAGCTATATCGTACAGTAAATCGCTAATCTTCAAACCCTAAATATAGGAACATATAAAAATTAGGGTTTGTTAGTCTAGTTATAATTTTACGAAATTAGCTTAATTTGAAAACCCTAGTTTCGACTTCTATAATTTCGAAACCCTAAAATTTAGAACTTGACCTAAATTGAAAAGATATCATTTACAATTCATGAGAATCTCGAATTGTTCGTGACTTAAATCTCGGCATTACTCAAAAATAAACCTCGACATACACACTACTATAGACCAAAGAATCTCGGCATTCTTATCTATATGTGATTTCGAGAACTCACTTGTATATTAGGTCTCGATATTTCAAACAAAGAAAATGTAAGTTCTCGACATGGTTTCCAAAGGAGATTTCGAAATTGTAAACATTAGATCTCGAGATCACATAATACACAAAGATCTAAAAATTTTCGACATAGCTCTTGGGATAAATCTCGAGCTAAAGTGTATATTAGATCTCGACATTTAAACGACCAAAAATCTGGAGAAACCCTACTATAGCTCAACCTTCGATCAAAATTCCATATTTGTTCAACAACAGTTTGGAATATCATATAGCTTCGGAAATTAGGATTAAGATTTCGCATAAGCTTATTAACAAAGAATCATTCCTACTAATTTTTATTCTCTAAAACGTAATACAAGATCTTAATATGCTAACCCTGAATTTGAATGTACAAGTTAGGATAGGATTCCATACCACTCCTAGCTTAAAGAATTCAGCCCTTCTTCTCTCCTTGTTTTGAGTTCTCGAGAATTTGTATATAATAATTTTAGGGTTTTCGTTCTCTGCTTTTCTCAATTTTCATCTTCTTATTGTGGGTAGAAATAAGCTAATGACGTTGAGGGGTAAGCAAATGATGTTGATGGTTTATTTGATACTTATCATGTCTCAACAATTATTCTCAAGTACGAGACTTCCCTCAGATATAAAGAATTCTTCTAGTACTTATCTCTTATAAATTAATTGCTTTGTTCTTTGTCCTATACTTAGCGTAATCTATTATACAATTGACATGGACAGCTATTATAATACTTATCATTAGTTTGACTTATATTTCGACATCCATCCTAAACATTTAGACATTATTACTAACAAGAATTTCGACATTGCTATGCAAAATCTTGAAGTATTAGGAATACAATTTCGAGGTATACCTCGACATTGTAGCAAAATGTCGAGATGTTACACCATACTTTCGACATTGTACTCAAGATGTCGAGGTTTCATATTAGAATTGTAATAAAATGTCGATACTCATTTTCAAGATAGATCTCGAGTTTTTATAAAAATGTCGAGATGCACATTGAGCTTTTGCACAAAATATCGAAAGGTATGTCGACCTTATACATAACATTTCGGTACCCACATAATACTAGATTTCGATATAATCTAAGTTATACTATGGATGTCGACATTCACACCAATATTCGATATTCCAATCCTTAAATATTTCGACATTTTATATCTTTATTCATAGCCCTCGGAATCGATCTACAAACTGATATTGCTGTGAAATTTATGATCTAAAGAAGCTATATCATACGAAAACCCTCTTTTTATACAAATCTAAACCTTCGATTAAAAGACCTACTTTTTCAAGAACAGTTTGAAGGTCGTTATAATCTTTATCAAAACCCTAAAATCATTAATTCGAATTCTAGTTTAAAAACCCAAAATTATGCAAGCCGATGTACTACTAAAGGTCCTAACATACTTAATGAATGAAAACATGAATTTAAAGTAAGGAATTATACCCTCTGTGGCTTTCACGGGTGAATGCTTATTTGAGCTCCTTCTGCTTGTAAGTTTCGATAGTTTTGGAAATGAAATCTTTTACTCCTTTCTACTCCTTGTATATTTACGTGTGATAATTAGTAGATGACGTCGACACTTAGTCGATCTTTATATTGGTTCTATCACTGCTTTAATTTTCCTTCCTAGCTAAGTTATTGAAGCTTATCCCTTCTTTCGACATTTTCCTAACATCACCTGATTTCGGGATTTAAGGATTTTGAGTTTAAAGATTTCGAAACCTAAGGATCTCGAGATTTATATGTATCGAAATTCTTTCTTAGCTAAGTTATCGAAATTGTTGAGTTTGAAGACCCTTAATTCGACATTTCCAATTTCGACATTTATATTACTTTAATCTAGAAATCGACTCTTATTGAAAATTATATATCTCGAGATTTCAAGATTTCGAGCTTCTAATATATCAAAACTCATCTCTTCCTATCTTATATAAAACCTTTTCTAAGTTCAATTAATTCTTCTACTTGGTTAGTGACCCTAATAGCATCTATTTCGAAATCAAGTTGACACATAAAATAATAAAATATGCTTCATGCAATCACGTAAGTTATAATTCGTAAACACCCATAAGAATCATAAATCACATAGCACGTAATCATATAGACACATAAGTCATTTAAAAACATAAAAGCATCGTATCATAAAAATACTAATTAATTCAACAAAATTTCTAACTTACTGCTAATTAAGTCGTAAATCCCGTAATTATATTTTACGGGTATTATATCCTCCCCCCTTAAAAGAATTTCGCCCCCGAAATTCCGTCGGGTAGAATAATTCGGGGTAATGATTGGTAGGGAGTTGAACTGCATGGTTGGGTGATAGATATTCACCCTAGGAAGTTATCAAGGAATCTCGAATCATTTTCGAGGATTGAAAGGAATAGAATCCTGGTGATGTAAACATGATCGGGTCCAATTAGTGGAACCCATATATTATCTCGAAGAGCTAAGAAAAATTCCTAAAATTCTTACTTAGGCAGAGCTCGAAAATCATTAGCGTCCATCACGCTTCCGCTGCGCTACTCCAATATCGAACAAACATATTTTCTCAAGATGATCAAAAGATTGGGCATAGAATTATACCCCGGATATTGTTGGATCTTAGGTTTCAGGGATTCAGGTACGAATTCCTATTTCGAACGCCTATTTATTACGCTTACGATTCAGGTCGACACTCGAACTGGTATTAACCCGGTCAGCTAAAAGGAATTCTGAGTCTTACCACATAAGTGGTGGATGCACAAAGAAGTGTGGCTCCTAAGTCCACTAACATGCATGTTGAGGTTTTATCGGTTAGAAGGGTACCTTTCATCTCGGACTGATTGATTTCAGCCTCTTCCGCTGTATGCATGTATACCCGAGCGGGTGCTGTCGGCGGCTTAGTCGGGCTTGCTCCCTGACTTCCAGATGCATTTTCTGGGCAGGCTATGGAATAGTGGCCTGTCTTGCCACATTTAAAGCAGGTGGCGTTTTGGGAGAAACAGACGCCTAGATGACGTCGTGCGCATTTTGGGCATACGGGTGCGTTCGGTTGGGGTCTCCCTTGATTTGGATTCACTTGTTGAGGTGGTCCAGGGCGGTTTTGAAAATTGGGTTTCACATTCTTAGGACTGAACGGTTTCTTCAGGTTGTTTCTGTCCTCTTTAGGTCCTTGTTGGAACTTCCTTTTTATTTCTTGGGCTCGTACAATTCGGCTTTCAGCTTGCTCAGCCATCAGGGCTCGTTCCGCCATTTGGGCATAAGTAACCCCTTGGAATCCAGCCATGCCAACATCATGGTAGAGTTTTGACTTCAAGCCCTCCATAAATCGCTCGATTTTTAGCGAGTTGGTGCTTACCATGTGGGTTGCAAATCGGGAGAGTTGTTCGAATTTTCTAATATACTCCGCCACCGTCATTGCTCCATGGCGGAGATCGATGAACTCGTTCATCCTTTGGGCTCGAACGGGAGCGGTGTAATACTTGCCTCTGAAAAGTTCTTTGAAGCGCTCCCAAGTCATTGTTATCGGGTCTTCGAGATTCAGGTTCGTATCCCACCAGTGGCTGGCGCTTCCCCTTAATAGGTACCCAGCACACAAGGCTTTTTCGGTTTCAGGGGTACGGCTATGCTGGAACATAGTTTCTAGGGTTCGGAGCCAATCCTCAGCCGAGGTTGGGTCAATAGCATCTTCAAAGGTTGGGGGGGTTAAGTTTACGAAATCTTTCTCCGACCATTTCGATTCTATCAGCCTGAGAAGATCCGTTGTTTGATTGCCCGCCAGCGTTTTGTTGCTGGATCAGTTGCTGGATTTGGGCAGATTGTTGGCGGACTAGTTCCGCGAGTTGGAGGATAGTCTCATCACGACTATCAGTAGAGGCTGCGGGTTCTTTACCTTTATCTGCACCCCTACTATTTTCACCTCTTGTTCTACCCATCGTTCTTTTATCCTAATGTCCCTAAAATCAATCAATCATGTAATACAAGAAATTCATAGAAACATAAAACTTACAGGCAAGGCCGCTTCCGTGCTTTTGAGTGTGTGTACATGGACAGTCTGCAGAACCTATATCCTAAGCTCTGATACCACCTGTGGCAGCCCCGCCTTCCACCACTATTTTCTACACTAGTCTACGCGACTAATGTCGTAATAATGTAATAGATTGTGCGTAATTCCGTATAAAATTTTTCCTTTCATAAAAGGAATCGTAACTGTTCCTACAAAATTATCATGGGTCCTATTTACATAGGAAAGCGCGCATGCGGGTCAAAATAAATTTATCTACTGGGCCTCCACGAGGTCGCATCCATGCACACACTTCCATCTCAAAAGCCCCCGGAAGCTTCAAAAGTTGGCTTCGCCGTGAAAATGATCACGTACCGTGATCGCGGGGTCCTACAACACATAAAAACGTGGAATGAGCTTATAGAGCTCAGTAAGTGAAAATCATGCATGCAATGCACGTGACCTAAATAGCGATGGCATCCGCGCCAATGCTATCTACTTCTCACATTCTTCCTGACCTTTCTCACATTCTTCTTGACTTTTCATAACATATTTGGGCCCTCGGCTTTCAATCTTACTATGCACCATTTAGAGCTCAAACCCCTAAGGGTACAAGTGGCAGTACACACACTGGGAGGCTAAACCCGAGTACTCAATCTGTGCGTAACCCTATGGTGCCTTTCAATCCCAATGCGGTACACATTGAGAGGCTACTAGTGCCTTTCAATCCCAGTGTGATCCACACTGAGAGGCTACTAGTGCCTTTCAATCCCAATGCCGTCCCATTGAGAGGCTAACCCGGGCACACAAATTTCGTTTAACCCTAAGGCGCCTTTCCATCCCAATGCGATCTGACACGCGGGCGCTTCTCACTGGTAGCTTACTACGAGGTTGCCAACACTCGAGGTTCCCTCGGTGCCGCTCATACCCTCGAGTCGCACCCTCCAGGTTGCATCTCCCGCTACGGGGTATTCCCCCTACCTTTCGTGAATCAGGTAATTCGGCTTCGTGAATCGCCGTGGTAGCATAGAAGAGCCGTTCGACACAAATGCCCATATCGGCAAATATACATCACTCACCGGCGATCTTATACTCATGCACGCTATCTCCCTGACTCTTATACTAGTCATGCGTGCACGTGATTATGCCATGAATCATATAAACATGCGTGCAATATTCATGAAATAATTTACGTCACATAAATCACGTAAATTTACGTCACATAGAAAACATCGAAGTCACATAAAATCATGACAGGCACATAGACACATAATATCATACACACATAATTATGTGTTGTAAGTGCGATTTCCACTTACCTGGTATCCTTAGCTATATCGTACAGTAAATCGCTAATCTTCAAACCCTAAATATAGGAAAATATAAAAATTAGGGTTTGTTAGTCTAGTTATAATTTTACGAAATTGGCTTAATTTGAAAACCCTAGTTTCGACTTCTATAATTTCGAAACCCTAAAATTTAGAACTTGACCTAAATTGAAAAGATATCATTTACAATTCATGAGAATCTCGAATTGTTCGTGACGTAAATCTCGGCATTACTCAAAAATAAACCTCGACATACACACTACTATAGACCAAAGAATCTCGGCATTCTTATCTATATGTGATTTCGAGAACTCACTTGTATATTAGGTCTCGATATTTCAAAACAAAGAAAATGTAAGTTCTCGACATGGTTTCCAAAGGAGATTTCGAAATTGTAAACATTAGATCTCGAGATCACATAATACACAAAGATCTAAAAATTTTCGACATAGCTCTTGGGATAAATCTCGAGCTAAAGTGTATATTAGATCTCGACATTTAAACGACCAAAAATCTGGAGAAACCCTACTATAGCTCAACCTTCAATCAAAATTCCATATTTGTTCAACAACAGTTTGGAATATCATATAGCTTCGGAAATTCGGATTAAGATATCGCATAAGCTTATTAACAAAGAATCATTCCTACTAATTTTTATTCTCTAAAACGTAATACAAGATCTTAATATGCTAACCCTGAATTTAAATGTACAAGTTAGGATAGGATTCCATACCACTCCTAGCTTAAAGAATTCAGCCCTTCTTCTCTCCTTGTTTTGAGTTCTCGAGAATTTGTATATAATAATTTTAGGGTTTTCGTTCTCTGCTTTTCTCAATTTTCATCTTCTTATTGCGGGTAGAAATAAGCTAATGACGTTGAGGGGTAAGCAAATGATGTTGATTGTTTATTTGATACTTATCATGTCTCAACAATTATTCTCAAGTACGAGACTTCCCTCAGATATAAAGAATTCTTCTAGTACTTATCTCTTATAAATTAATAGCTTTGTTCTTTGTCCTATACTTAGCGTAATCTATTATACAATTGACATGGACAGCTATTATAATACTTATCATTAGTTTGACTTATATTTCGACATCCATCCTAAACATTTAGACATTATTACTAACAAGAATTTCGACATTGCTATGCAAAATTATTAGGAATACAATTTCGAGGTATACCTCGACATTGTAGCAAAATGTCTAGATGTTACACCATACTTTCGACATTGTACTCAAGATGTCGAGGTTTCATATTAGAATTGTAATAAAATGTCGATACTCATTTTCAAGATAGATCTCGAGTTTTTATAAAAATGTCGAGATGCACATTGAGCTTTTGCACAAAATATCGAAAGGTATGTCGACCTTATACATAACATTTCGGTACCCACATAATACTAGATTTCGATATAATCTAAGTTATACTATGGATGTCGACATTCACACCAATATTTCGATATTCCAATCCTTAAATATTTCGACATTTTATATCTTTATTCATAGCCCTCGGAATCGATCTACAAACTGATATTGCTGTGAAATTTATGATCTGAAGAAGCTATATCATACGAAAACCCTCTTTTTATACAAATCTAAACCTTCGATTAAAAGACCTACTTTTTCAAGAACAGTTTGAAGGTCGTTATAATCTTTATCAAAACCCTAAAATCATTAATTCGAATTCTAGTTTAAAAACCCAAAATTATGCAAGCCGATGTACTACTAAAGGTCCTAACATACTTAATGAATGAAAACATGAATTTAAAGTAAGGAATTATACCCTCTGTGGCTTTCACGGGTGAATGCTTATTTGAGCTCCTTCTGCTTGTAAGTTTCGATAGTTTTGGAAATGAAATCTTTTACTCCTTTCTACTCCTTGTATATTTACGTGTGATAATTAGTAGATGACGTCGACACTTAGTCGATCTTTATATTGGTTCTATCACTGCTTTAATTTTCCTTCCTAGCTAAGTTCTTTGAAGCTTATCCCTTCTTTCGACATTTTCCTAACATCACCTGATTTCGGGATTTAAGGATTTCGAGTTTAAAGATTTCGAAACCTAAGGATCTCGAGATTTATATGTATCGAAATTCTTTCTTAGCTAAGTTATCGAAATTGTTGAGTTTGAAGACCCTTAATTCGACATTTCCAATTTCGACATTTATATTACTTTAATCTAGAAATCGACTCTTATTGAAAATTATATATCTCGAGATTTCAAGATTTCGAGCTTCTAATATATCAAAACTCATCTCTTCCTATCTTATATAAAACCTTTTCTAAGTTCAATTAATTCTTCTACTTGGTTAGTGACCCTAATAGCATCTATTTCGAAATCAAGTTGACACATAAAATAATAAAATATGCTTCATGCAATCACGTAAGTTATATTTCGTAAACACCCATAAGAATCATAAATCACATAGCACGTAATCATATAGACACAAGTCATTTAAAAACATAAAAGCATCGTATCATAAAAATACTAATTAATTCAACAAAATTTCTAACTTACTGCTAATTAAGTCGTAAATCCCGTAATTATATTTTACGGGTATTATATCCTCCCCCCTTAAAAGAATTTCGCCCCCGAAATTCCGTCGGGTAGAATAATTCGGGGTAATGATTGGTAGGGAGTTGAACTGCATGGTTGGGTGATAGATATTCACCCTAGGAAGTTATCAAGGAATCTCGAATCATTTTCGAGGATTGAAAGGAATAGAATCCTGGTGATGTAAACATGATCGGGTCCAATTAGTGGAACCCATATATTATCTCGAAGAGCTAAGAAAAATTCCTAAAATTCTTACTTAGGCAGAGCTCGAAAATCATTAGCGTCCATCACGCTTCCGCTGCGCTACTCTAATATCGAACAAACATATTTTCTCAAGATGATCAAAAGATTGGGCATAGAATTATACCCCGGATATTGTTGGATCTTAGGTTTCAGGGATTCAGGTACGAATTCCTATTTCGAACGCCTATTTATTACGCTTACGATTCAGGTCGACACTCGAACTGGTATTAACCCGGTAAAAGGAATTCCGAGTCTTACCACATAAGTGGTGGATGCACAAAGAAGTGTGGCTCCTAAGTCCACTAACATGCATGTTGAGGTTTTATCGGTTAGAAGGGTACCTTTCATCTCGGACTGATTGATTTCAGCCTCTTCCGCTGTATGCATGTATACCCGAGCGGGTGCTGTCGGCGGCTTAGTCGGGCTTGCTCCCTGACTTTCAGATGCATTTTCTGGGCAGGCTATGGAATAGTGGCCTGTCTTGCCACATTTAAAGCAGGTGGCGTTTTGGGAGAAACAGACGCCTAGATGACGTCGTGCGCATTTTGGGCATACGGGTGCGTTTGGTTGGGGTCTCCCTTGATTTGGATTCACTTGTTGAGGTGGTCCAGGGCGGTTTTGAAAATTGGGTTTCACATTCTTAGGAATGAACGGTTTCTTCAGGTTGTTTCTGTCCTCTTTAGGTCCTTGTTGGAACTTCCTTTTTATTTCCTGGGCTCGTACAATTCGGCTTTCAGCTTGCTCAGCCATCAGGGCTCGTTCCGCCATTTGGGCATAAGTAACCCCTTGGAATCCAGCCATGCCAACATCACGGTAGAGTTCTGGCTTCAAGCCCTCCATAAATGGCTCGATTTTTAGCGAGTTGGTGCTTACCATGTGGGTTGCAAATCGGGAGAGTTGTTCGAATTTTCTAATATACTCCGCCACCGTCATTGCTCCATGGCGGAGATCGATGAACTCGTTCATCCTTTGGGCTCGAACGGGAGCGGTGTAATACTTGCCTCTGAAAAGTTCTTTGAAGCGCTCCCAAGTCATTGTTATCGGGTCTTCGAGAGTCAGGATCGTATCCCACCAGTGGCCGGCGCTTCCCCTTAATAGGTACCCAGCACACAAGGCTTTTTCGGTTTCAGGGGTACGGCTATGCTGGAACATAGTTTCTAGGGTTCGGAGCCAATCCTCAGCCGAGGTTGGGTCAATAGCATCTTCAAAGGTTGGGGGTTTAAGTTTACGAAATCTTTCTCCGACCATTTCGATTCTATCAGCCTGAGAAGATCCGTTGTTTGATTGCCCGCCAGCGTTTTGTTGCTGGATCAGTTGCTGGATTTGGGCAGATTGTTGGCGGACTAGTTCCGCGAGTTGGAGGATAGTCTCATCACGACTATCAGTAGAGGCTGCGGGTTCTTTACCTTTATCTGCACCCCTACTATTTTCACCTCTTGTTCTACCCATCGTTCTTTTATCCTAATGTCCCTAAAATCAATCAATCATGTAATACAAGAAATTCATAGAAACATAAAACTTACAGGCAAGGCCGCTTCCGTGCTTTTGAGTGTGTGTACATGGACAGTCTGCAGAACCTATATCCTAAGCTCTGATACCACCTGTGGCAGCCCCGCCTTCCACCACTATTTTCTACACTAGTCTACGGGACTAATGTCGTAATAATGAAATAGATTGTGCGTAATTCCGTATAAAATTTTTCCTTTCATAAAAGGAATCGTAACTGGTCCTACAAAATTATCATGGGTCCTATTTACATAGGAAAGCGCGCATGCGGGTCAAAATAAATTTATCTACTGGGCCTCCACGAGGTCGCATCCATGCACACACTTCCATCTCAAAAGCCCCCGGAAGCTTCAAAAGTTGGCCTCGCCGTGAAAATGATCACGTACCGTGATCGCGGGGTCCTACAACACATAAAAACGTGGAATGAGCTTACAGAGCTCAGTAAGTGAAAATCATGCATGCAATGCACGTGACCTAAATAGCGATGGCATCCGCGCCAATGCTATCTACTTCTCACATTCTTCCTGACCTTTCTCACATTCTTCTTGACTTTTCATAACATATTTGGGCCCTCGGCTTTCAATCTTACTATGCACCATTTAGAGCTCAAACCCCTAAGGGTACAAGTGGCAGTACACACACTGGGAGGCTAAACCCGAGTACTCAATCTGTGCGTAATCCTATGGTGCCTTTCAATCCCAATGCGGTACACATTGAGAGGCT
Organism: Craterostigma plantagineum; assembly: GCA_027422505.1. Lineage (NCBI taxonomy): Eukaryota > Viridiplantae > Streptophyta > Magnoliopsida > Lamiales > Linderniaceae > Craterostigma > Craterostigma plantagineum. The sequence continues at coordinate 124,858 of JAPQWV010000882.1, forward strand.
ACTAGTGCCTTTCAATCCCAGTGTGATCCACACTGAGAGGCTACTAGTGCCTTTCAATCCCAATGCCGTCCCATTGAGAGGCTAACCCGGGCACACAAATTTCGTTTAACCCTAAGGCGCCTTTCCATCCCAATGCGATCTGACACGCGGGCCCTTCTCACTGGTAGCTTACTACGAGGTTGCCAACACTCGAGGTTCCCTCGGTGCCGCTCATACCCTCGAGTCGCACCCTCCAGGTTGCATCTCCCGCTACGGGGTATTCCCCCTACCTTTCGTGAATCAGGTAATTCCGCTTCGTGAATCGCCGTGGTAGCATAGAAGAGCCGTGACTCATCATTGAGTCGACACAAATGCCCATATCGGCAAATATACATCACTCACCGGCGATCTTATACTCATGCACGCTATCTCCCTGACTCTTATACTAGTCATGCGTGCACGTGATTATGCCATGAATCATATAAACATGCGTGCAATATTCATGAAATAATTTACGTCACATAAATCACGTAAATTTACGTCACATAGAAAACATCGAAGTCACATAAAATCATGACAGGCACATAGACACATAATATCATACACACATAATTATGTGTTGTAAGTGCGATTTCCACTTACCTGGTATCCTTAGCTATATCGTACAGTAAATCGCTAATCTTCAAACCCTAAATATAGGAACATATAAAAATTAGGGTTTGTTAGTCTAGTTATAATTTTACGAAATTGGCTTAATTTGAAAACCCTAGTTTCGACTTCTATACTTTCGAAACCCTAAAATTTAGAACTTGACCTAAATTGAAAAGATATCATTTACAATTCATGAGAATCTCGAATTGTTCGTGACGTAAATCTCGGCATTACTCAAAAATAAACCTCGACATACACACTACTATAGACCAAAGAATCTCGGCATTCTTATCTATATGTGATTTCGAGAACTCACTTGTATATTAGGTCTCGATATTTCAAAACAAAGAAAATGTAAGTTCTCGACATGGTTTCCAAGGAGATTTCGAAATTGTAAACATTAGATCTCGAGATCACATAATACACAAAGATCTAAAAATTTTCGACATAGCTCTTGGGATAAATCTCGAGCTAAAGTGTATATTAGATCTCGACATTTAAACGACCAAAAATCTGGAGAAACCCTACTATAGCTCAACCTTCGATCAAAATTCCATATTTGTTCAACAACAGTTTGGAATATCATATAGCTTCGGAAATTAGGAGTAAGATATCGCATAAGCTTATTAACAAAGAATCATTCCTACTAATTTTTATTCTCTAAAACGTAATACAAGATCTTAATATGCTAACCCTGAATTTAAATGTACAAGTTAGGATAGGATTCCATACCACTCCTAGCTTAAAGAATTCAGCCCTTCTTCTCTCCCTGTTTTGAGTTCTCGAGAATTTGTATATAATAATTTTAGGGTTTTCGTTCTCTGCTTTTCTCAATTTTCATCTTCTTATTGCGGGTAGAAATAAGCTAATGACGTTGAGGGGTAAGCAAATGATGTTGATGGTTTATTTGATACTTATCATGTCTCAACAATTATTCTCAAGTACGAGACTTCCCTCAGATATAAAGAATTCTTCTAGTACTTATCTCTTATAAATTAATTGCTTTGTTGTCTCTTTGTCCTATACTTAGCGTAATCTATTATACAATTGACATGGACATCTATTATAATACTTATCATTAGTTTGACTTATATTTCGACATCCATCCTAAACATTTAGCCATTATTACTAACAAGAATTTCGACATTGCTATGCAAAATCTTGAAGTATTAGGAATACAATTTCGAGGTATACCTCGACATTGTAGCAAAATGTCGAGATGTTACACCATACTTTCGACATTGTACTCAAGCTGTCGAGGTTTCATATTAGAATTGTAATAAAATGTCGATACTCATTTTCAAGATAGATCTCGAGTTTTTATAAAAATGTCGAGATGCACATTGAGCTTTTGCACAAAATATCGAAAGGTATGTCGACCTTATACATAACATTTCGGTACCCACATAATACTAGATTTCGATATAATCTAAGTTATACTATGGATGTCGACATTCACACCAATATTTCGATATTCCAATCCTTAAATATTTCGACATTTTATATCTTTATTCATAGCCCTCGGAATCGATTAACAAACTGATATTGCTGTGAAATTTATGATCTGAAGAAGCTATATCATACGAAAACCCTCTTTTTATACAAATCTAAACCTTCGATTAAAAGACCTACTTTTTCAAGAACAGTTTGAAGGTCGTTATAATCTTTACCAAAACCCTAAAATCATTAATTCGAATTGTAGTTTAAAAACCCAAAATTATGCAAGCCGATGTACTACTAAAGGCCCTAACATACTTAATGAATGAAAACATGAATTTAAAGTAAGGAATTATACCCTCTGTGGCTTTCACGGGTGAATGCTTATTTGAGCTCCTTCTGCTTGTAAGTTTCGATAGTTTTGGAAATGAAATCTTTTACTCCTTTCTACTCCTTGTATATTTACGTGTGATAATTAGTAGATGACGTCGACACTTAGTCGATCTTTATATTGGTTCTATCACTGCTTGAATTTTCCTTCCTAGCTAAGTTATTGAAACTTATCCCTTCTTTCGACATTTTCCTAACATCACCTGATTTCGGGATTTAAGGATTTTGAGTTTAAAGATTTCGAAACCTAAGGATCTCGAGATTTATATGTATCGAAATTCTTTCTTAGCTAAGTTATCGAAATTGTTGAGTTTGAAGACCCTTAATTCGACATTTCCAATTTCGACATTTATATTACTTTAATCTAGAAATCGACTCTTATTGAAAATTATATATCTCGAGATTTCAAGATTTCGAGCTTCTAATATATCAAAACTCATCTCTTCCTATCATATATAAAACCTTTTCTAAGTTCAATTAATTCTTCTACTTGGTTAGTGACCCTAATAGCATCTATTTCGAAATCAAGTTGACACATAAAATAATAAAATATGCTTCATGCAATCACGTAAGTTATAATTCGTAACACCCATAAGAATCATAAATCACATAGCACGTAATCATATAGACACATAAGTCATTTAAAAACATAAAAGCATCGTATCATAAAAATACTAATTAATTCAACAAAATTTCTAACTTACTGCTAATTAAGTCGTAAATCCCGTAATTATATTTTACGGGTATTACACCCGATGTCTTTGTCATTGGTCCCACGACATCTAATCCCCAAGCATCGAATGGCCATGCGGCAACCGTTGGGTGAAGCGGCTCAGGTGGTTGGTGCATGAGGTTAGCATGGAACTGGCAAGCTTGACACCGTCGTGCATGATCTAAGCAGTCTTTAACCATCGTTGGCCAGTAATAACCCATCATTTTTATGCAAAAGTGCAACTTTGGTCCAGACTGATGAGCACCACATATTCCCGAGTGAGCTTCCTCCATGGCTTGGCCAGCTTCTTCTTCATTTAAACATCTCAAGAATACACCATCAGAAGACCTGCGGTAAAGTGTTCCTTTGTAGAAGATGAAACGAGGTGCTCGTCGTCGAACATCAATTCTTTGACGTGGGTCATCGGACAGTTTTTCATGTTCCAAGTAATCGACCAATAATTGCCTCCAGTCTTCTTCTTCCACTTCAAATACTTCAATGGTGTGATTTTCTTCCTCGGTAGCACTATCATCTTCACTATCATCATCAAAATCGGGTGGTACGACCCAATTCGGCAGATAGGTATTTGGGTTTTCTCATGAGGCGTTGAAAGAGTCGAAGCGAGTTTGGCTAATGCATCTGCTTGCTTGTTTTTGGATCGCGGCACATGCTCGATTGTCGCTTCCCCGAGATATCCTATCAGTCTTCTGGCGTAGTTGCGATGTGGGAGGAGTTTTGGCTTCTTCACTTCATATGAGCCGGTTATCTGGCTAACAATCAACTTGGAGTCGCCAAATATTGTGAGCTGTCTCTGTTTAATCTCCACAACCATCTCTAGTCTAAGAATTAAAGCCTGGTATTCGGCGACATTGTCCGAGCAATTTTGGGTCAGAGTGGAGGAATAAGGAAGCACGTCTCCATCGGAAGTGACAAATACTACTCCAGCTCCGGCCCCTTCTTGATGTGAAGCTCCATCGAAATACATCTTCCACGGGGTAACTACTTCGACCAAGAGTACGTGTTCGTCGGGCAATTCGTGGCATAACTCCCACTCTGCTGGGATTGGGTGATCAGCGAGGAAATCTGCCAAGACTTGTCCCTTAACAGCCTTTTGAGGCACATATGTGATTTCGAATTGTTGCAATTGTAAATACCACCTCGCAAGCCTGTCTGAAAGCACCGGTTTTGACATCACGTATTTCAGCGGATTTGCCCGTGACACCCAGCAGATGCTATGAGCTTGAAAATAATGCTTGAGCTTCTGGATTGAGAAGATGGGCCCTAGACATAATTTTTCGATTGGCGAATACATTATCTCGTGGGTTGTCATCATCCTACTGAGGTAGTACAATGCGTTTTCTTTCCCGTTGTCATTTTCTTGTGCTAATAGGGCTCCAACAGAGCTTTCTTGGGCAGTTATGTATAAGATGAGTGGTTTTTCTGGTATGGGTGCGGCCAACACTGGCGGATTTGTTAGATATAATTTGATGCTTTCGAATGCATTGTTGCATTCATCCCATTCGAACGTAACGCCCTTTTTCATGAGGCGACTAAAAGGTTGACATCGACCGGCTAGATTCGAGATGAACCTCCTCAAGTATGCCAACTTCCCTTGCAAGCTTTTGAGCTCGTGGATGTTACGAGGTTTTGACATCTTCAAGATTGCATCTATCTTTGTCTACTCAATTTCGATGCCCTTTTGACGCACTATGAACCCGGGAAACTTTCCCGAGGAAACACCAAACGTGCACTTGAGAGGATTCATTTTGAGTTGATATCTCCTTAAGCGATTGAATACATTTCTCAAATTACTTAGGTGATCCTCGCGCCTTTTAGACTTCACAACTAAATTATCGACATAACATTCCACATCCGTGTGAAGCATATCGTCAAAGATCTTCTGCATTGCTCTCTGGTATGTGAAACCCGTATTTTTTAATCCATTCGGTATAACTTTGTAGCAATGGATCCCTTTTGGTGTGCGAAAGGCCGTCAACTCTTCATCTTTTGGTGCCATGCAAATTTGATTATAGCCAGAAGATCCATCCATGAAGGATAATGCTTAGTGGCCGATCGTGGCATCTATCATAAGCTCAAGTATTGGCAACGGAAAATCATCCTTTGGACACGCTTCGTTCAAATCTCTGAAATCGACACAGACTTGTATTTGTCCATTTTTCTTCTTGACGAGCACTATGCTTGAGATCCATGTTGGATATTTGACTTCTCGAACCAATCCAACTTCAATCAACTTATTGACCTCAGCCTCAATGAGGGGAATTAAATCTAGTCGAAACCGCCTCGGCGCTTGCTTAACTGGGCGTGAACCTTTCTTTATCGATAAGTGATGGATTGCTACTTTTGGGTCCTGTCCAGGCATTTCCTTATATGACCAAGCGAATACGTCTTTGAATTCTGTCAGCAGCTCGATGTAGTTCTTCTCTTCATAGGCATCTAGAAGCGCACTTATATATATTGGTCTATTTTCGTTTCCATCGCCCAAGTTGATTTCTTTCAACTCGTCTACCGTTGCCTTAATACCTTCTTCAAGCTCAAGGGGAGCTATCTCAGCATCTTCTTCGATGAGATTTCTGTCGTCTATGGTGATATGACAAGATGAACCTATGCTTTCCATATCTTCTCCGTCCTCGTGATGTTGATCACCATTACATGATACATAGCGTGGTAGACTCGTGTGGGCACGACTTTTTACTTTATGTTGAGTTGTGACCCGAATAACGCGTCGATGACTCGTTTAAGTTTATCAAATACGGAAGTTCGTAGATTTTTCTCAAGTCTTAGTCTTTTGAACAGACTCCTTTTAGTTCCTAGTCTTTCAAACGGACTCTTCTTGTGCCCTAGTCTCTCAAACGGACTCTTCTTGGGCATCATCCACTTTAATGCGTTGTTGGAATATGCATCAGTTTGGACACATAGTTTATACTAGCCCTCTTTAATACTATGCGAACAAGCTTCTGAGGGGTAAACCCGAGACCTTTCTGAGTATTTCTCAGTTCGATAGAACTTCTGTTTAGGGGGTCTGGGAGTTTATCTAATACTGATTTTTCATTCGGATCATATCCTGCTTTTGTGAGGAGTTTATAAGCCTTAGGCCCAAATACTCCACTCATCTGCCTATTTGGCGGCATATGCTGTCCATTTTCTGATTGCTGCATAGATCCTTCAGCCTTGATCGGCGAGCTCTGTGGTTTCTTAGAGCCAGTTTGAGTTAAGGGTAGTGTCAGGACTTTCATTCAGTATATCATTCCTTCAATGTCCTGCGTGCCTTCATCACTTTTATTCCAGTGTGTCGTACTTTCCTCATGCGTCACATTCTCACTCGTTTCCTTTGTACGCTTGAGATAATATTTTGCATCGGCAAAGTGATTCGACTTCGGTAAACAGGTTTGTATCGCCAAGAACTTTCTTTATGATGCCGTTATCGCAGTACTTGAAACATTGATGTAAAGTTGACGGCACAAGTCTATTTTCTTGTAGCCATGGACGACCAAGCAGCACGAGGATGTCCTGGCGTCAATCATGTGGAGCAATGCTGTTGATGTCATATTTTCCATCACTAGTTCCAATCTGATCATACTGATGGCTCTTTGGCCTCCTTGGTTGAAACCTTGAATCATCAATTGACTGCTAGAGAGTTCTTCCATCGAAATTTCCAGTTCCTTCAGCACCCGTAGAGGCAAAATATTCACTGCAGAGCCTCCATCGATCGACATGCGTTTTACATTCTTATCGCGAACATAGACAGATACGAACAAGGGGCGATTATGTGCCTTAGAACCTAAGAGCAGATCCTCATAGTGAATGTCATAGCAGACATGCATGGGCCAATGGTGTCGTTTTCCTCGATCTCATCATGACAGTCATCATCAAGGACTTCAGTTTCTTGAGTCATATAACAAGTAGCACACTCTTCTTCCCAACTTTCAAAGTCCTCGTCAATAACTAAAATATAATTTGACTCCCTGACTCTATATCGAGAATTATCTTTCCTTGTCTGCCTAGTTCATGACCTTATCCTTAAAAATAAAACAGTTGTGAATTGGATGGCCTACCAAACGATGGTATTTACAGTAGTTAGGATCGTGGGTTCGTCCCGCTTCATCTCAGGTAGGTCAATAAAATCTGTCCGCAGAAGTTCATCGAAGATTTCTGATACTTCGGAGTCCAGAAACGGATACTTCTTCGCCTGAAGCTCTTTAAGCGTCAATTTCCTTTCTTTATGCTCTGGTGGCACATCATTTACCTCAATTTTCTTGCCTTTTTCTCTGCCTCGAAGCTTGAAAGGTGTAACGCTTGTCGTCAATGACTCTTTGTCGTTTTACAAATGGTCGACCCCCTTTCTTGACATCGGCTCTCTCTTGGAATTTTCGAGCCTCTTGGACGGGTGGTCCATTCGCCCCACTTGTGGCTAGGCTGAGTTCCATATCATGGGCACGGGTAGCCAATTCTTCAAATGTTCCAGGGCGAATTCCATGAAGGATGTACCGTAATCCCCATGTCATTCCTTGAATGCACATTTCGATTCCCGAGGCTTCAGATAAGCGGTCCTTGCAATTAAGACATAGACTTCTCCAACGATTAATATAGTCAATTACGGGTTCATCTTTCCATTGGAGCACTAGTGAGTTCAATCATGCTAATTGTGCGACGAGTACTATAGAAACGGTTGAGGAATTCGTGTTCCATTTGGTCCCTGCTATCGATTGAACCAGCTTCCAAATCAATGTACCAATCGAAAGCATTGCGCTTCAGCGAATGGCCAAATTGTTTGACAAGGCGGTCTCCATAAGTTCCTGCATCATTGCATGTCTCAATGAAGTGAGCCACATATTGCTTTGGATTTCCTTTGCCGTCAAACTGCTGAAATTTTGGAGGTTGGTAACCGCTTGGCATCTTCAAGTTATCGATTCTAACAGTATACGGCTTTGAATATATCAATGAGGATTTGGACCCTCCGTCCTTCATTGTCCCAATGATGAACTCCTTCACTTGGCTCACGGGAATCATCCTGTCATTGGAAACTTGGAAACTCCCTGAAGGCTTCTGAGTTCCCTTTGCTCTTCTTTTTCGGTTTCGTCAAAAGATTCCTCCTGCTTTTCATATGCACGGCTGTTATCAACGTTGTTGTTCTTGCTAGTCAACTTTGCAATCTGGGCATCTTGTTCTTGCACGTGTTTCGTAACCCTTCGATTGCTCTCGTTAAACTTGCAATTTGCTCTTCTAGGGTCGTAGCATTCGTCACCATGACTTTATCTCGTTTAGAATAATTGCTTGAGGTCGAGTGGAGAGAGGGTATCGACGAGTACTCATTTTTTATATTTTGTTCTTCTTCTACGACGCCGAGAATGACGTTATCTTTGTCAAAAATGACTTGGTGATATGTCCCCTTGGACTTTGGAATCACTTTTGACATGCTTTTCGTCTTAACACCAGTGCTTTGACTGGAAGAACTTGAAGAGATGAGAGGTAGAGAGGTCCCGCCGGGCGTGCCAAAAATTTGTAGCGTATTTTCTTTTTCTTCAAATATTGAATTATCAGAAAATAGTACAAATATAATTTAATGAAATTTAATAAACTCTATCTCTATATATTCCTCTGATTCTTCCTATAAAATTTTAAGGACTTTAGAAGCCTCTTAGTCTTCGAGATTTCTTGGCGTGGGCCTTCTTCGTGGGCCGTTGGCCTGGATCACGAACTTAGCATCTTAGCGAAAACTTCTGAAATTTGGGCGTTTCTTCGTGAGCTTTTGGGTTTGATCACGAAGCTGACAGTATTTGTCAAAAATCGTTTTCTCAAGCGTTTCTTCGCGCGCCTTTTGGGCTTGGTCACGAAGCTAAGACTTGGACTTGTCATTTTCGAAAGGACGGGACTTGGGTTTGAACCGTACACTTCCGAGAAACTCGCACGGGCTTTTGAGTGTTGAACCGCGCGCTTTCGAGAAACTCGGACGGGCTTTCCTCGTTGCAACCGTGCGACTATGAGAAACTCGCACGGGTCTTGAGTATCGAACCGCGCGCTTCCGAGAAACTCGCACGGGCTTTCCTTGTCACAACCGTGAGATTATGAGAAACTCACACGGGTCTTGAGTATTGAACCGCGCGCTTCCGAGAAAGTCGCACGGGCTTTCCTCGTCGCAAACCGTGCGATTATGAGAAACTCGCACGGGTCTTGATAAACGTCTTCGAATTTTAACTTGAACGCGAAGAACTTCGTTGAGAGAATTTCGAATGCTATCAAAGCCTTACTTCTAATTCTCTCGAAGTTTCGTATTCTCTTTTGCTCTCTGACATGTGATTTCTGAATTCTGAAGCCCCTTATTTATAGGCGTAGAGAATTCACAATTATGGAAAACATAATCTTTTCGGGATGATTTCTTCCATATTTATGTGGATTTTATCCATATATGATTTCATTCTAATTTGATTTGATTTATTCTGTATTTGACTTGATTCTCTCAATATCTACCGATTTTATGATATTTGATTTGATTCCTCTACTTATTTAACAAATCTCTACACTTGTTACCATGTATATGATTTTGTATAAAAGGAATATATTTATCATAGATGATAATAATTTATGAATTAAATTAACTATTTATTAACTTGAGATTAATTTTATAAATATCAATAAATAGCAATTTAATTAAATGATCTTATTTTATATCTTGGAATTAACTTATTGAATCCCAATAATATAAATATACAAATAATTTTTAATTGTCTACAACGGGTTTCAAAGAACTCAATCGGGTCCGGGGATAGTTTCGGGTCGGTCAAACCACGCCCAATTTAAAATGATAAACATATTTTATATAGTAGAAATATATTATAAATTCACAAATATATTAATTATATAAAGATATATCAAGTTGAAACTTAAAAATCTTTAAACAACATAAAGCAGCCGGGTCTGGCGGGTCAGACTGATAAAAGTCGATAATTAAACCAGATGAACGAACATCTTTGCAGAACAAATTATTCAAAAAGGACATAAACGCACCCGATGTGGAAAAGAAAAGAAAAGTGGAATAGTACTACACGTGAAGCGTAATGTACCGCGATTCAATACGTATGATCACACTTTTCTTTTCTTTACCGCATCGAATTCCGCGGACCAAACGCACCCGAAACATAAAAAAGGATTACACACAACGATACAGATAGCTAAACGAGTGGTGTGCAAATCATTTATGCTTGGGAGAAAGAACACGATCAAGCTATAAATCTTTGAACTATAGAAAATACAATAATCATTCAATTCTTCGTGGAAAAATTTGGTGCTAGTGAATCTCTATGCAACGTATTTATGCCGATCGAAGTGCTCTGCCCTTTAATGACCATTGATCTTCTTATATTTCTGAATTTTCAACTTGATCCTTCAATTCTCTCCCCCTCTACGGATTAGTCCCTTCGAAGCTTTCGGATAATGGGTTTTTAATCTTAATCCTTTCAAAGCCTAAAATGTTTGCCCAATCAACGGTCTTTGTGAGTTGTGTCCTATTTATTGGTCAGACATTTCACCAACACCTTTGTAAAATATATGGCTCGTTCAGTAATTCCACTTAATGAGTTGCTTTGCCGAAATTACCCTCGCAACTCAAACCTTTTTCTCTTTTTTTTTTTCTCCTCTCTTTCCTTCTGATCCATTACCTTATTTTCGGCCCAAAGAACGGCCCAGTGTTCTATAATTGGGCTTATTATGACTTGATAAAGTATATGTAAGTTGGGTTCTTATAGACCCAACTCTCTTTCAAGAAAAACTCTTGATTAAATTGTAATTAATAGAAACATAACTCACCATCATCACTAACTGATGTATGTTGACATTGATTTATGTGGATTAGAATACAAGTATAATGATATATTTTGAATGTGACAAACAATGAAGCCTTTGGTCACAATTAGTTACGTGTGTATTGTGTGTGTTTGTAATACACGAGTCCCGTAAGTAAGCCGACCAATAAATATGCATACATATTATATGACTTACGTGACTGCATGAGACATGTTTGGTGACTTTTATATGTTTAAATGATTTCATGTATATGCCAACATGACATATATAAGTTAGGAAGTAGATTTCTAATTTAGGTTAGTTACTGATTTTAGGGTTTCTAATACATGGTAAGCTAACCTAGAAAATTTGATTTAATGTATTAAGTATTAATACCACGTTTTGGAGAGCACGAATTGGTAGAAATAATTTCAAAACACATTTCGAAATATTTAAAATCTTGATCTATGAATCTCAAGATCTATAGAGTTCGAATAGAACTTAAATTTGAAAGGGCTAAATACTGAAATTTGAAAATGTCGAATAACTTAATGTCGAAACATTGAGTATTAAATTCTAGGGTTTTCTATATGTTTCGAAATTTAGTGTAGAAGGAGAAATTAAAATAATAATAAGATAATACCATAAGATAAGATCGACTAAATATCAATGATCGTTTCCGATCGTGATTCGAGATTCTTATCCATGTTTTGGATGTTACAAAAGGCCATGGGAACCAAGTTATCCTTTAGTACTGCCTACCATCCGCAGACAGATGGGCAGTCTGAACGAACAATCCAGACATTGGAAGATATGCTAAGAGCCTGCGTGCTCGACTTTAAAGGAAATTGGAGCAGATACCTTCCGTTGATTGAATTTTCCTACAACAACAGCTTTCATGCAACAATTGGAATGGCTCCATATGAAGCGTTATACGGACGCAAATGTAGATCTCCAATCCATTGGGATGAAGTTGGAGAGCGAGCAATACTAGGCCCTGATCTAGTACAGGAAATGACAGAAGCCATTGCTCAAATACGAGAAAGAATGAAAACGGCCCAAAGCAGACAGAAAAGCTACGCAGACCAAAAGCGTAGACCACTGGAATTCCAAGCAAATGATTCTGTATTTCTGAAAGTGTCCCCAATGAAAGGCGTGAGACGATTTGGGAAGAAAGGTAAGCTAAGCCCGAGATATATCGGACCGTTCCGAATCGTCAGAAAAGTTGGCGAAGTTGCATATCAGTTGGAATTACCGAATTCGCTAGCTCAAGTACACGATGTCTTTCATGTATCGACGTTACGAAAATACGTCGCAGACCCCAGCCATGTGTTGAACACCGAGAATCTTCATCAACAGCTTAAGCCAGATTTGAGCTACGAGGAAAAGCCAGTAGAAATCCTTATGTACGACACGAAACGACTACGGAATAAAGAAATTCCACTAGTCAAGGTATTATGGCAAAATCAATCCACAGAAGAAGCTACGTGGGAACGGGAAGATGATATGAGAAACCACTACCCTGAGCTGTTTCTCCCAGCCTGATTTCGGGGGCGAAATCCCTTTTAAGGGGGGGAGGATGTAATATCCGAGTCCCGTAAGTAAGCCGGCCAATAAATATGCATACATATTATGTGACTTACGTGACTGCATGAGACATGTTTGGTGACTTTTATATGCTTAAATGATTTCATGTATATGCCAACATGACATATATAAGTTAGGAAGTAGATTTCTAATTTAGGTTAGTTACTGATTTTAGGGTTTCTAATACATGGTAAGCTAACCTAGAAAATTTGATTTAATGTATTAAGTATTAATACCACGTTTTGGAGAGCACGAATTGGTAGGAATAATTTCAAAACACATTTCGAAATATTTAAAATCTTGATCTATGAATCTCAAGATCTATAGAGTTCGAATAGAACTTAAGTTTGAAAGGGCTAAATACTGAAATTGGAAAATGTCGAATAACTTAATGTCGAAACATTGAGTATTAAATTCTGGGGTTTTCTATATGTTTCGAAATTTAGTGTAGAAGGAGAAATTAAAATAATAATAAGATAATACCATAAGATAAGATCGACTAAATATCAATGATATTTATCTAACCTTACACGCAACCTCTTGGAAAAAGGATTAGAAAGAAATCGAACCATTCATTTGCAAAACTTCAGAAACCCTACGATAAAGAGGAACGAACAATTCCATTAAGAACAAGTGATCAAAGCTGGGAAAAGGTATAATTTTTACCCTAACTTTTATATGTTTAACTAGTAGTTTAACATACACCAAGCATGTGGAGTAGAAATAGTTACATACGATTAAAGTTTTGTATGGTTCTAATTTTTGTAAGCTTTGAACATACTTACAGTTCTTATAGGATTTATACTGCTCTTAGAAAAAAAATAATATCTTTCGATCATGGTTTATATGATTCCCATACCAAGAAGAGGTTTTCAAGTGATATAAATTCTAGTTTGATAAGTTTCGTTAGTTTGGTAGAAAAGAACTCGAAAGATTCATGAAAGTTTAGTTTAAGAATATCGAGAGCAAGCTCGAAATTCATTTCAAAGAGTTGCTTCGAAACTGTGTAAAATCTCGAGATAGAGCTCGAGATTTATGTTTAATACGTAGCATTTAGTAATCAAGCTCAAAATTCAAGTTTATGTATGTCGACATCAATTTCAAAGTCATGTAGTGATTACTCAATCTCAATATTTTATATTGTAATACTTAGTTAAACTCGAGTCTATCTTAGATCATATATCGAGATCTTTATATCGAGATTTATATATTGCTTAGTATAAGAGCACGCGATCTTTGAGCGTAAGTATGAATATCGAACCTTGTATTTAATATCGAAACATATATCTCGATATCTTGTTATAACATCTCGATATGTTGTGTAAATGTGAGAACTCGACATTCAGCTCGACATCTTTAGGATGATATCAAAATCATTTCATGTCTTATACCGAGATTTTTGAGTAGTATTAAATGTCGAGATTTATTTAGTATATACTATGTCAAGACTTAAATTACCCTACAATTCAAAATTCTTGTAAATTTCAAAATGATACTTTTAATTTAAATCAAAATTTAGAATTTTAGGGTTTCGAAATTTATAAATCGAAACTAGGGCTTTCAAATTAAGCCAATTTCGTGAAATTATAATTAAACTAACAAACCCTAATTTTATATGTTTGTATAATTAGGGTTCGAAGGTTGACGACATATCGTACGATAAATTAAATAAGCTAAGGATACCAGGTAAGTGGAAGTCCCATTTACAACACATAACTATATGGGCATGAAAATTATATGTTATGTGTTCTATGATTTTATATGACTTCCTACGTGAATTATCTGCGTTATATGACACGCATGATTTAATTACATAATATTATGGCATGACACGCATATTCATGACATGAACATGTGCACGCACGTTAGAACGAAAGGCATGATATGATAACGTGCATAATATACGATCGCCTGAGAGCGATAAAGATTCGCCGATATGAGCGTCTGATGTCGACTCACAGTTGAGTCACGGCTCTTCTATGCTACCATGGTGACGTCGTATGGCGCTACCGTTATGACATGACATGTACAAAGCAAGACATGATTTTGGGGCTAATGCCCTCATGGCGGGTCGTGAAACCTGGAGGGTACGAGCTGAGGGAGTAAGCGACACCGAGGGTACCTCTGGTGTCGATGACTTCAGATTAGGCTACCAGTGTGAAGCGTCCGCGTGGCGTATGAAACCACCTTGGGACAGAAAAGGCGCCCTAGGGTTAGCCTCCCTTGAGTGGGTATTGCCACTTATATTTATTTATCCCTAGTGGATTCGAGCTCCATGATGGTGCATAGCAAGATAGCCGAGGGCCCTATATGACAAGACAAGACAAGGAAAAATATGAGGTCTAGGAAGCATTGGCGCGGATGCCTTTGTAAATTTAGGACACGTGCACGGCATGCATGGCTTTCGCTTACTGAGCTTTATAAGCTCATTCCACGTGTTTATGTGTTGTAGGTTCACGGGATCACGGTACGTGATCTTTACGAAGGCGAGGCCAAATTTTGAAGCTTCCGGAGGACTTTTGAGGTGGCATTGTGTACATGGATGCGACCTGAGTGGCTGGCCGATATGTTATTTTGAACACGCATGCGCACTCTACCTTGTATTTATGTCCTAGGAATATTTTGTACTGTACAGAAGAATTTCCTTTATATAAAAGGAAAAATTTTGTACGCATTTTCGTATATAGATTTCATTTATATCGCATGCAGTCAAATAAAATATTAATAAGAATGGGCGGTAGGAGTTAGGGCGCCGCAGGTGGTATCAGAGCTTTCGGTTACAAGTTCTGTAGACTGTCTATGTACACACACTCAAAAGCACGGAAGCGGCCTTGCTAGTAAGTTTTATGTTTTTATGAATTTTGTATGTGCGTAATTTATTGGCCATAGGGACTATTAGGGTATCAAGACAAAAATGGGTAGAACGAGAAGTGAGGGTAGCGGAAGCGTTAGTAAAGGCAAGGAACCCGAAACACAAGGGCCCGATGACCGTAGCAGAATATATAAGGAAGTTCGAGCAACTGTCACGATTTGCAGCTCACATGGTGAGCACAGATGCGTTGAAGGTGGAACGCTTTCTAGAAGGCCTGAAACCTGAATTATATAGAGACGTGAATATGGCCGGATCCCAAGGAGCTACCTATGCTCAGGTGGCTGAACGCGCATTGATGGCGGAGCAAGCCGAATTGCGAATTATGCACGCTCATGAAGCAAAAAGAAAATTTGTCCAAGGGCCAAAATGGAATGGAGGCAACCCAAAGAAGCCCTTTAACCCTAGGAATGTCAGGCCTAATTTCCAAAATCGATCTGGACCTCCACAACAATTCAATCCTAATCAGGGGAGACCTCCAATGAGTATACCCCTATGTCCCAGGTGCACACGACGACATCTGGGGGTGTGCTATTCTCAGAACGCAACTTGCTATAAATGTGGCAAGACAGGCCACTTTTCCAAGGCATGCACGGAGACTGCATCTGGGAGTCAAGCTCCCATTCAAGCTAGGCCACCTACGATACCTGCTAGGGTTTATACGCTGACTTCTGAGGAGGCGGAGAACAACCCGTCTGTGGTGGCAGGTACTCTCCTTATCCATTCAACCCCGACATGCATATTAGTTGATTCAGGAGCCACGCATTCATTTGCATCTACTAACTACGTGGCGAGACTCGGGGTTACACCTAACCTAGTTAACTACGAATACAAGCTTACCATCCCTCATGGAACCTCTATGAGAACCAACCAAATCTTACGAGATAGCCCCGTACTAGTGAACGATAGGACCTTACCCGTTGACCTGATAGTCATTCCAATGAACGACTATAAAGTAATTCTAGGAATGGACTGGCTATCGAAGTACGGAGCAGTTATTGACTGTAACCGTAAGCAAGTGACCTTTAACCTAGAAGACAGCGAACCCTTTACATTCATGGGAACTAGCAAGAATAATAAGATTCCCAAGATTTCAGCAATGAAGGCACATCGTCTGATCAAGACAGGATGCGAGGTTTTATTTAGTATTTGCGACATCATCCGAAGAACGGTTACTTCCGAAATTAGAAGAAGTCCCAGTAGTACAAGATTTCCCCGATGTGTTTCCTGAAGATTTACCGGACTTCCGCCAGATCGTGAGATTCAATTCACGATTGACCTAGAGCCAGGAGCTGCACCAATTTCGAAGGCACCATACCGACTCGCTCCAGCTGAGCTGAAAGAATTGAGGGAGCAACTGGATGAACTGGAAAGGGTTCATTCAGCCGAGTTTCTCACCATGGGGAGCACCGGTCTTATTCGTTAAGAAGAAAGATGGATCGATGCGGCTTTGCGTCGACTATAGAGAGTTAAACAAGATTACGATCAAGAACAAATATCCCCTCCCTCGAATTGACGATTTATTTGACCAATTACAAGGCGCAACCTTCTTTTCGAAGATCGACTTAAGGTCAGGGTATCACCAGTTGAAGATAAAAGAAGAAGATGTCCCCAAGATAGCTTTTAGTACCCGTTATGGACACTACGAGTTCCTAGTCATGCCTTTTGGGCTGACTAATGCACCAGCAGCCTTCATGGACCTGATGAATCGGGTATTCAAGCCATTCTTGGATAAATGTGTCATCGTATTCATCGATGACATTCTTATCTATTCGAAGACCAAAGAGGAGCACAAACAACATTTGAAGATCGTACTGGAAATATTACGAGAAAGCAGCTATATGCAAAATTCAAGAAATGCGAGTTCTGGCTCAATCAAGTCGCATTTCTCGGGCACGTTATTTCAGGAGCTGGAATTTCTGTTGACCCCAGCAAAATCGAGGCTATTAACAATTGGCCTCAACCGACGAACGTGACAGAAATACGAAGTTTTCTCGGACTAGCTGGGTATTATCGGAAATTCATCAAAGATTTCTCCAGAATTGCATCAACCCTAACGAAGCTAACGAAGAAAAATACTCCATTTAAATGGGACGATGCTTGCGAGCAGAGTTTTCAAGAACTTAAGCGACGACTCACTACTGCCCCAGTGTTGACTATTCCCACAGGCAGTGGAGGATTTTCTGTTTACAGTGATGCGTCTAAAAATGGCCTAGGATGCGTCTTAATGCAGAACGGAAATGTAGTTGCATATGCTTCCCGGCAACTCAAAGATTATGAGAAGAACTACCCGACTCACGACCTAGAGCTTGCTGCTGTAGTGTTTGCTCTCAAGATCTGGAGGCACTACCTATACGGCGAACGATGCGAGATTTTCACTGATCGCAAGAGTCTCAAATACTTCTTCACTCAGAAAGAGTTAAATATGAGACAACGACGGTGGCTCGAGTTAGTCAAGGACTATGACTGCGTGATTAGCTACCACCCGGGAAAGGCGAACGTAGTAGCTGATGCACTAAGCCGCAAAACTGTGAATACGGAGCTACAAAGGTTCGAAGTGGAATTAATACCTATGGGCGAGATTGAGACAAGACTAGCAGCGTTAACGCTTCGACCTACACTAATGGAACAGATTACGAAGGCGCAGGAGAATGACGAATTATACTTGAAAATCAAAGAAACTTCCACATAGCAAAGTTCTTCAGACTTCACCATACGAGACGACGGGAGCCTATACTATAGAAGACGTTTATATGTTCCAAACGACGCCGAACTTCGAAAGACTGTCATGAGAGAAGCCCATACCACTGTATATTCTATCCACCTGGGAGCGACGAAGATGTACTGAGATTTACGAACCAACTATTGGTGGCCAGGGAAGAAACGAGAAATTGCAACATTTGTAAGTCAATGCCTGACGTGCCAGCAAATTAAGGCAGAACATCAACGACCGGCAGGAACCTTGCAATCCCTGCCAATACCTGAATAGAAGTGGGATCACATTACTATGGACTTCGTTGTTGGCCCACCTAAGACTGTGAAAGGCCACGATGCTATATGGGTTATCGTTGATCGATTGACCAAATCTGCCCACTTTCTGCCTATCAGCTCAACATTTTCGATGGAAAGATATGCAGAATTATATATTCAAGAAATAGTACGACTTCACGGAGTTCCAATTTCGATCGTTTCCGATCGTGAGAGATTCTTATCCAAGTTTTGGATGTTACAAAAGGCCATGGGAACCAAGTTATCCTTTAGTACTGCCTACCATCCGCAGACAGATGGGCAGTCTGAACGAACAATCCAGACATTGGAAGATATGCTAAGAGCCTGCGTGCTCGACTTTAAAGGAAATTGGAGCAGATACCTTCCGTTGATTGAATTTTCCTACAACAACAGCTTTCATGCAACAATTGGAATGGCTCCATATGAAGCGTTATACGGACGCAAATGTAGATCTCCAATCCATTGGGATGAAGTTGGAGAGCGAGCAATACTAGGCCCTGATCTAGTACAGGAAATGACAGAAGCCATTGCTCAAATACGAGAAAGAATGAAAACGGCCCAAAGCAGACAGAAAAGCTACGCAGACCAAAAGCGTAGACCACTGGAATTCCAAGCAAATGATTTTGTATTTCTGAAAGTGTCCCCAATGAAAGGCGTGAGACGATTTGGGAAGAAAGGTAAGCTAAGCCCGAGATATATCGGACCATTCCGAATCGTCAGAAAAGTTGGCGAAGTTGCATATCAGTTGGAATTACCGAATTCGCTAGCTCAAGTACACGATGTCTTTCATGTATCGACGTTACGAAAATACGTCGCAGACCCCAGCCATGTGTTGAACACCGAGAATCTTCATCAACAGCTTAAGCCAAATTTGAGCTACGAGGAAAAGCCAGTAGAAATCCTTATGTACGACACGAAACGACTACGGAATAAAGAATTCCACTAGTCAAGGTATTATGGCAAAATCAATCCACAGAAGAAGCTACGTGGGAACGGGAAGATGATATGAGAAACCACTACCCTGAGCTGTTTCTCCCAGTCTGATTTCGGGGGCGAAATCCCTTTTAAGGGGGGGAGGATGTAATATCCGAGTCCCGTAAGTAAGCCGGCCAATAAATATGCATACATATTATGTGACTTACGTGACTGCATGAGACATGTTTGGTGACTTTTATATGCTTAAATGATTTCATGTATATGCCAACATGACATATATAAGTTAGGAAGTAGATTTCTAATTTAGGTTAGTTACTGATTTTAGGGTTTCTAATACATGGTAAGCTAACCTAGAAAATTTGATTTAATGTATTAAGTATTAATACCACGTTTTGGAGAGCACGAATTGGTAGGAATAATTTCAAAACACATTTCGAAATATTTAAAATCTTGATCTATGAATCTCAAGATCTATAGAGTTCGAATAGAACTTAAATTTGAAAGGGCTAAATACTGAAATTTGAAAATGTCGAATAACTTAATGTCGAAACATTGAGTATTAAATTCTAGGGTTTTCTATATGTTTCGAAATTTAGTGTAGAAGGAGAAATTAAAATAATAATAAGATAATACCATAAGATAAGATCGACTAAATATCAATGATATTTATCTAACCTTACACGCAACCTCTTGGAAAAAGGATTAAAAAGAAATCAAACCATTCATTTGCAAAACTTCAGAAACCCTACGATAAAGAGGAACGAACAATTCCATTAAGAACAAGTGATCAAAGCTGGGAAAAGGTATAATTTTTACCCTAACTTTTATATGTTTAACTAGTAGTTTAACATACACCAAGCATGTTGAGTAGAAATAGTTACATACGATTAAAGTTTTGTATGGTTCTAATTTCTGTAAGCTTTGAACATACTTACAGTTCTTATAGGATTTATACTGCTCTTAGAAAAAAAAATAATCTCTTTCGATCATGGTTTATATGATTCCCATACCAAGAAGAAGTTTTCAAGTGATATAAATTCTAGTTTGATAAGTTTCGTTAGTTTGGTAGAAAAGAACTCGAAAGATTCATGAAAGTTTAGTTTAAGAATATCGAGAGCAAGCTCGAAATTCATTTCAAAGAGTGGCTTCGAAACTGTGTAAAATCTCGAGATAGAGCTCGAGATTTATGTTTAATACGTAGCATTTAGTAATCAAGCTCAAAATTCAAGTTTATGTATGTCGACATCAATTTCAAAGTCATGTAGTGATTACTCAATCTCAATATTTTATATTGTAATGCTTAGTTAAACTCGAGTCTATCTTAGATCATATATCGAGATCTTTATATCGAGATTTTATATATTGCTTAGTATAAGAGCTCGAGATCTTTGAGCGTAAGTATGAATATCGAACCTTGTATTTAATATCGAAACATATATCTCGATATCTTGTTATAACATCTCGATATGTTGTGTAAATGTGAGAACTCGACATTCAGCTCGACATCTTTAGGATGATATCAAAATCATTTCATGTCTTATACCGAGATTTTTGAGTAGTATTAAATGTCGAGATTTATTTAGTATATACTATGTCGAGACTTAAATTACCCTACAATTCAAAATTCTTGTAAATTTCAAAATGATACTTTTAATTTAAATCAAAATTTAGAATTTTAGGGTTTCGAAATTTATAAATCGAAACTAGGGCTTTCAAATTAAGCCAATTTCGTGAAATTATAATTAAACTAACAAACTCTAATTTTATATGTTTGTATAATTAGGGTTCGAAGGTTAACGACATACCGTACGATAAATTAAATAAGCTAAGGATACCAGGTAAGTGGAAGTCCCATTTACAACACATAACTATATGGGCATGAAAATCATATGTTATGTGTTCTATGATTTTATGTGACTTCCTACGTGAATTATCTGCGTTATATGACACGCATGATTTAATTACATAATATTATGGCATGACACGCATATTCATGACATGAGCATGTGCACGCACGTTAGAACGAAAGGCATGATATGATAGCGTGCATAATATACGATTGCCTGAGAGCGATAAAGATTCGCCGATATGGGCGTCTGATGTCGACTCACAGTTGAGTCACGGCTCTTCTATGCTACCATGATGACGTCGTATGGCGCTACCGTTATGACATGACATGTACAAGGCAAGACATGATTTTAGGGCTAATGCCCTCATGGCGGGTCGTGAAACCTGGAGGGTGCGAGCTGAGGGAGTAAGCGACACCGAAGGTACCTCTGATGTCGACTACTTCAGATTAGGCTACCAGTGTGAAGCGTCCGCGTGGCGTATGAAACCACCTTGGGACAGAAAAGGCGCCCTAGGGTTAGCCTCCCTTGAGTGGGTATTGCCACTTATATTTATTTATCCCTAGTGGATTCGAGCTCCATGATGGTGCATAGCAAGATAGCCGAGGGCCCTATATGACAAGACAAGACAAGGAAAAATATGAGGTCTAGGAAGCATTGGCGCGGATGCCTTTGTAAATTTAGGACACGTGCACGGCATGCATGGCTTTCGCTTACTGAGCTTTATAAGCTCATTCCACGTATTTATGTGTTGTAGGTTCACGGGATCACGGTACGTGATCTTTACGAATGCGTGGCCAAATTTTGAAGCTTCCGGAGGACTTTTGAGATGGCAGTGTGTACATGGATGCGACCCGAGTGGCGGGCCGATATGTTATTTTGAACACGCATGCGCATTCTACCTTGTATTTATGTCCTAGGAATATTTTGTACTGTACAGAATAATTTCCTTTATATAAAAGGAAAAATTTTGTACGCATTTTCGTATATAGATTTCATTTATATCGCATGCAGTCAAATAAAATATTAATAAGAATGGGCGGTAGGAGTTAGGGCGCCGCAGTGTTGACCCAACATGCATCATATACACTAGTATGTTTAGCACATAGATGTGTGCAAATATATCAATCCATTTTATGCTTTTAATATTTTAGATTATTAATTAGGTTATTTTAAGAAAATGTATAAGGGTAAAATTGTAACAAAGTAAAGAAATAAAGAGTAAAATTGCAGTTAAGCAACTCAAGTTGACAGACAAATACCCCTTGACCAATAGATAGCGATAGAATTGGATGAAACCTGAAAAATCCCCAATCGAATTAGTCTGGTTTTCTTCCATGTTAGAGTCCTTACCTAAGAACTAGTATGTTTAGCACACCCAATGAGAGTGCAAATATGTAAAATTATTTTATATTTCGAACATTCAATACTATTAACTGTTATAAACATGGTCTTGTGTGCATGTCAACTCATATTTACTCAACTCATAACCTCCCCAACTCATAACCTCTTCAACCCATAACCTCTCCAACTCTTAGTTGTATTTTATGTAACATCAAATGTTAAGGCTACCTCAAGCCTATAAATAGAGGTGATTGTGAAGTGAAAATGAACAAGTGAATGGAAAAATTCTCCATTATGTTTTATATTCTCTTGCAATAATTTTACAACACGTTATCAGCACGAGACTCTAGCCGACGCCCGACTACTACGTATTTCGTTATGGCTAACCTTGCAAACTTGAGTTCGTCGCTCTTGATATCACGGGGAAGAATTACTTGTCATGGGTTCTAGATGCTGAAATCCATCTAGATTCTAATGGTCTTGGTGAGACCATAAAAGCCGAAAATGAAGCCACTAATCAAGAAAAGGCCAAAGCAATGATATTTCTACGTCTCCATCTTGACGTGGGGCTGAAAAGTGAGTACCTGATGATCAAAGATCCACTTGTCTTATGGACGAGCTTGAAGGAAAGGTACGAACATCAAAAGGCGGTTACTCTTCCACGAGCTCGTTACGATTGGATACACTTGCGTCTGCAAGATTTCAAAACCGTAAGTGAGTACAATTCAGCAATCTTTAGAATCGGTTCTCAATTGCAACTATGTGGCGAGAAAGTGACCGATGAAGACATGTTGGAGAAAACTTTCTCCACTTTTCACGCTTCGAATGTGCTCCTGCAGCAGCAATATCGTGAAAAGGGTTTTAAAAAATATTCCGAATTGATTTCTTGTCTTCTTGTTGCTAAACAAAACAATGAGCTTTTGTTGAAAAATCACGAGGCCCGTCCAACTGGTGCTGCACCATTTCCTGAAGTAAACGTGTCAGCCGTGCAACATGATTATAAGCAAGTTAGAGGACGTGGTCGTGGTCGTGGTCGTGGACGTGGAAGGAATCATTATAATCGTGGTGGTTATACCAAAAATGCAACTCACCACCAGAAGTGGAAAGGTAACAATTATGAGAAAGATGGTGATCAAGGTAAAAAGAAAGTGGAAAATGAATGCCACCGTTGCGGCTTGAAAGGTCATTGGTCTCGTACCTGTCGTACGCCAAAGCATTTCGTCGACCTCTATCAGGCATCGTTGAAGAAAAGGAGAAAAATGTCGAGACAAACTTTCTTAGTGATATAGGTCACGCCGACGATGGCTTTAATGATTTTACTTCTCTAGGTGTTGCGGATTTCTTTGTCAATAACCCTGAAGGTGAAACTAGTGGTAGTCACCCCGAAGGTGAAACTATTGTAGATCACCCTGAAGGTGATAATCCTAGAAATGTCTAAGAAGCCTTTTCAATTATATTGATGTAATGGAATTTTATCGATAATATTTTAATTTATCCGTATTTGACATTTCTCTTAACATTATAATATTAATGTTATTTTTATTTTTATGTTGTTAAGAAAATGGATGTTTCTCGTACGAATGACAAAGAATTATGTCTCGCAGACAGCGCAACAACGCATTCGATATTTAAAGATATGAAATATTTTTCTTCTCTAGTGACGAAAGAGTCACATGTTAGTACTATATGTGGTAGTACAAATATTATCGAAGGCTCCAGAAGAGCAATAATAATTTTGCCCCGAGGAACAAAATTTTGCTAGATGATGCATTATATCCTTCAAAGTCCAATCGAAATTTGTTGAGTTTTAAAGATATCTGCCGGAATGGATATCATATTGAGACTAAAGATGAAGGTATAAATGAATACTTGTATATTACAAGTATTATTTCCCAAGAGAAAGTAGTATTGGAAAAATTACCTTCTTATTCTTTGGGGTTGTACTACACGCATATTTCTACGTTTGAATCATATACAATTGTAAACCAGAAGTTTACAAATGATGATGAGTTTATTATTTGGCATAACCGGTTGGGCCATCCCGGTTCTATAATGATGTGAAGAATTATTGAGAATTCATGTGGTCATTCTTTGAATAATCGAAAAATACTTCGATTTAATAAATTCTCTTCTGTTGCATGCTCTCAAGGAAAATTAATTATTTGGCCTTCGCAATTAAAAATAAGAAACGAGTCTCCTAAATTTTTGGAGCGCATACATGGCGATATATGTGGGCCAATTCACCCACCGTGTGGACCATTTCGTTATTTTATGATTTTAATCGATGCATCGACGAGATGGTCGCATGTATGCTAATTATCAACTCGCAACCTCGCGTTTGCGAGATTATTAGGTGAATTGATTCGGTTACGCGCTCATTTTCCCAATTATCCCATCAAGACAATCCGTCTTGACAATGCTAGTGAATTTTGTTCACAAGCTTTTAATGATTATTGCATGGCAATTGGGATAAGTGTCGAACATCCAGTAGCATGTTCATACACAAAACGGTCTTGCAGAATCGTTTATAAAGCGCTTTCAATTAATTGCTCGGCCATTACTTATGAGAGCGAATCTCCCAACTTCTGCTTGGGGTCACGCTATGTTGCATGCGGCAGCGCTAATTTGCATTAGGCCAACGCATTACCATGAGGTATCCCCAATACAATTGGTTCAGGGTCAGGAACCAGATATTTCCCACCTAAAAATATTTGGCTGTGCGGTTTACGTTCCGATTAATCCACCGCAACGCACAAAGATGGGGCCTCGAAGAAGGTTGGGAATTTATGTTGCCTTTATATCCCCATCTATAGTTAAGTATCTCGAGCAAAAAACTGGAAATTTATTTAATCCAGATTTGCTGATTGTCATTTTGACGAATCAGTTTTCCCAACATTAGGGGGAGATGAAAAAATTCCGGAAAAGAAAATTAGTTGGAATGAATTATCATTATCTCATTATGATCCTCGTACTAAGCAATGTGAACAGGAAGTTCAAAAGATAATTCATTTGCAAATTTTAGCAAATCAATTACCAGGCGCGTTTACTGACCCTAAAAGAGTTACTAAATCTCATATTCCGGCTGTTAATGCTCCGATTAAAATTAGTGTCCCCGAAGGACAAGTCTACGGCACGTTTAAAACGTGGTAGACCGATCGGTTCTAAAGATAAAGTTCATCGTAAAAGAAAAGGAGCAATGATTCAAGGTGGTCCCGAGGAAACTAAAACTCTTGAAGAGTCTACTGATATGACTATTGGAAAGTTTCCAGAAGAAACACAGGTACCTGAAAATGTTGATAATCATGAGATCTCAATAAATTATGTCATGAGTAGAAAAATATGGAATCGAAATGAAATAAACGTCGACGATATTTTTGCATATGCAGTGGCAAAAACAATTGTTAATGATAATGAGGATCTTGAACCTAGGTCTATGAATAAGCTTAAAGATGATTGGCCAAAGTGGAAAGACGCAATTCAAGCTGAATTAAATTCACTGCAAAACGTAAAGTTTTTGGACCAGTAATGCGCACACCAGAAGATGTGCAGCCCGTAGGGTATAAATGGATTTTTATAAGAAAAAGAAATGAGTGCGATATAAGGCGCGTCTTGTAGCACAAGGTTTTTCTCAAAACCCCGGTATTGATTATGAACAAATGTATTCCCCCGTATTGGATGCGACTAGTTTTCGTTATTTAATAAGTCTGGCATCAAATGAAAAACTGGAAATGTGTTTGATGGATGTTGTCACGGCATATTTATATGGCTCGTTAGATAGTGATATTTATATGAAACTCCCTGAAGGATTTAAACTGCCTGAAGAATATAGCCATAGTTCTCGTGATCTTTACTCGATCAAAGTATGCAGATCTCTTTAAGGTTTAAAGCAAGCAGGACGTATGTGGTATAATCGCCTTAGCGAATACCTATTAAAAGAAGGATATAAAAATGATCAAATATGTCCTTGTTTATTTATAAAGAGATCAGGGTTAAATTTTGTCATCATAGCTGTATATGTCGATAACCTTAATCTAATTGGAACTCCCGAAGAGCTCCAAACAGCGGCTGATTATTTAAAGCAAGAATTTGACATGAAGGATCTTGCCAAGACAAAATTTTGTCTTG
Source organism: Craterostigma plantagineum (assembly GCA_027422505.1). Lineage (NCBI taxonomy): Eukaryota > Viridiplantae > Streptophyta > Magnoliopsida > Lamiales > Linderniaceae > Craterostigma > Craterostigma plantagineum. The sequence continues at coordinate 151,541 of JAPQWV010000882.1, forward strand.
GTTTACAAATTGAGCATCTTGATGATGGCGTATTCTTGCATCAGTCCGCTTATACTGCAAATGTGCTTAAACGCTTTTATATGAATAAAGCACACCCCTTGAGCACGCCTACGATAGTGAGATCACTTGATGTGAATAAAGATCCATTTCGACCTCGTGAGAATAACGAAGAACTACTTGGTCCGGAAGTATCATATCTAAGTGCAATAGGAGCACTAATGTATCTTGCAACCCATACCCATCCTGATATATCATTTGCGGTTAATTTACTAGCAAGGTATAGTTCTTCACCCACACGAAGGCATTGGAATGGCATTAAGCATATATTTCGATACCTTCAAGGTACGATAGATTTGGGTCTTTACTATCCTAAATTTGCAAAGTCCAATCTCATAGGCTATGTGGATGCTGGTTATTTGTCTGATCCGCATAATGCTCGGTCCCAAACGGGTTATATTTTTACATGTGGTGGTATGGCTATTTCTTGGCGCTCAATGAAACAAACTATAGCCGCCACTTCTTCAAACCATGCAGAAATTTTGGCAATACACGAAGCAAGTCGGGAGTGTTTTTTGTTGAGATCAGTAATTCATCATGTTCGAGGAACATGCGGCTTAAATTTGCACAAAGGAGCTCCAACGATATTATTCGAAGATAACGCCGCATGTATCGCTCAATTAAAGGAAGGTTACATAAAGGGTGACCGGACTAAACATATCTCACCAAAGTTCTTTTTCACTCACGATATTCAATAGAATGGTGAAATTATCGTTCAACAAATTCATTCATGTGACAATCTAGCGATTTGTTGACGAAATCACTGCCGACTTCAACATTTGAAAAGCTGGTTTATAAGATTGGAATGCGGCGAATGAAGAATATCAAATGATATGCTCAAGAGGGGGAGAAATACTATGTTGTACTCTTTTTTCCTTAACCACGGTTTTTTCCCATTGGGTTTTCCGGGTAAGGTTTTTAACGAGGCAACGTTGTATAGAAAATGTACTCTTTTTCCTTCACTAGGGTTATATCCCTTTGGGTTTTCCTAGTAAGGTTTTAACGATGCATTTTACCAAAAGATGGACATCCAAGGGGGAGTGTTATAAACATGGTCTTATGTGGATGTCAACTCATATTTACTCAACTCATAACCTCCCCAACTCATAACCTCCTCAACCCATAACATCTCCAACTCTTAGTTGTATTTTATGTAACTAATGTTAAGGCTACCTCAAGCCTATAAATAGAGGTGATTGTGAAGTTAAAATGAACAAGTGAATGGAAAAATTATTTATTATGTTTTATACTATCTTGCAATAATTTTACAACATTATCTGAGTTATTTAAAAATAAAGGTTATTTAAGGATAAACATGTAAATTAAAACACTAAGGGTAAAATTGTAAATAAGCAATTAATGGTAAATTGTAAGTAACAATTTATCAAACTAATATACCAATTTAACAGGTTTTATCCATTTCTATGCTCTTTACACGAGAGTAGATATATAATAGAGATATCAAATATTGTCTCGGTAATTAGGTTAAACCCTCCTGCGTCATAAACACGTGGATTATTGTAATGTTAGTTGCATATTCTGTATAATTATATTTCATCTGTTGGGAACATACCACACTAACATTCTATTCTATGTTACTTAGGTATATTATCCCTATAACATGCTTCGAATAATCTGATTACAATGGTCTAGGGTATTTTACAAATAAACACACATACATATATTTTAAATCATATTGATTCGTCAACGCTAGCTAGCAATCTACAACATGATGCCTTCGATAGATAGTGGCTTCAAACAAGAATTATAAGAAATTGGGAGAGTACCATAAATAAATATCAGTGCCAAATGATATATTTATTCGTTTTACTTTGTTGAGTTTTTACTGCATTGCATGATCTATCAGTTCGTATTTATCTATTTGTCAAAATGCATGTGTACATCACTAAACCGCATTTACTAATCTGATGTGTGTTGGCGCTTTTTGCGCAAGATCATCCACATGTACGTTTCTCATTATAATTTAATGGACATTTACACATTAATACCTAATTGAGTAAATTTTTTTACACATAGGTACTCATGTCAATAAATTTTACAGATAGTACCCGATTTAATTTTACCAGTTTCTTCAGTCACGCCGTACCTTGTGTGTGTATGGCGTACTATAACATGTTGATATACGGTACCTAAATGTGTTCGTACGGCGTACCTATGTTTTAAATAGGGCGTACCTAAATGTGCTAATAGACGTACTATTTTCTATTATATAGCGTACTAAAATGTGTTGAGATAGGGTGCCCTAATGTGCTGTATGGCATACCTGCAGCGGATCGGATACCTAACTGCAAAAAATTTATTCTGGTAGGTATCTACATATAAAAAAATCCTGACAGGGTACTACATTACAAGTTTTTTTTACAGAGGGGTATTTATGTGTCAAGACCAAGTATTGGGTCCTTAAAAAGAAATATTATTTATACAGTTCCCATTATCATAGTCGAGATCCCCAGGAAAAAAAAAGGTTTCTTCTATCTAAAAAGTGTGAATGTACGATTTTTCTTGCAGGACATGGTCAATTTAATATTAAAGATAGCTAGGGTTCGTAGGTTGCCATACATAGGCTCGGACAAGAGTAAGTTAACGTATGAACTCAATCGTACGATATCATGGAAGGCAATAAAACCAATCAATTCTTTTCCAAAGGAACAAAGAGTGATGACCAAAACAATGTATAAATGTGCATAATCTACATTTTTGTTACAGACAAACTGGAATAAAAAGATCAAGAAAAGCCATTGAAATAGAAAAAAAGGTGACATAACCACAGCGAAGCATCAATGAGTATATCACCAAACAAAGTACCACCGCTTTAATGAATATACTTTAAACAAATGGTACATGCTTGACTAATGCTACCATATCCATGCACGATCAAGTAAGCAATGTTACTGAAAATCATTGCAAGAATATTCAAATTGAATGGGTGTGGTCACACATTAATAATTAGTCACAAATTCTATTCTACTTGATCCTTTGAAATTGTTCCATGTAGACTTGACACGAGAAATATTTGCCAGAAGGATTAATCAAAATATATATACACTAAGGTAAAGCTTAAGCTTTTAATTTAACTGGTAATTTGGCACGATATCAGAGTTAGGACCAAGAGGTCATGACTAGGAATCCTCACAACACTATTAAAAGAAACTCCACTTATAAGGATATACAAGAGAGAAATCTATCTCCACCCAAAGGGCATAACCTAGTGGAATTTTCAAGGAGGAGCTTTTAGGTAGAAATCCAGTAGGAAAATCTTGGTTTTCGATGTTGAGTGGTGAATTTGGGCATTCTCACATGACCCCGAGAATCTCATCCTCGTATAGTATGCAACACAAATCCATAGCCAATTGAGTGAGAATACCCCGGGATTGTGAAAGAAAATATATATCGGCCTAAACGTCGGACGTGTTGAAAAATTAACATATATTGAATGAGAATATGATACACTATCTTAAAGTTTAAGCTTTTAGGTGAAATAGTCATTTAACAATTAATCCTACTAAAAAAGTGGTAGCCACCCCATAATGAGTAGTTCGGTTAAAATTCGATTCAAAATATACTTAATCAGAGTGTAGAAATTAGGTTGTGTTGTGTGGGAATACTTCCATGAAAAAAGAAAAAGGTAGACGTGTAGATATTTTTAACAGATGCCAAATATTTACATTTTCATATTAACCTCACAAGCCATTTGTGGGTTGATCGTGTGCAATGTATTTGCATGTCGGAATCACAACGACAGCATACTCACCAAACAATTACTTACATAAAAGCTTGCATGGAGAATTGAAAAGAATTTTCAACGCCATGAAATGCAATAATAGCATTGCGATCAGAGATAGAGTTGAAAGATGCCATGAGAAATCAGCCAATGAAGATTAGGCAAATTTAATTGATGAAGACGCCTTTCAAACTTTCCTCGTCAAACTATCTATTCGTCTCCACCAATGCAGTGAGTCAAAAGGTGCAATAAATACAATTTAAAAATGGAATTTAATTGTTGGAGATAAAGCTAGAAATTGGGTTTATTTTGGACTTTTTTGTCCCATATTTCTGTAATAAGATCATAAAGATTACGATAACTTGGGTGTTATAGCTGATTTTTGTAATATAATTATAACTGCCCCTGCCCCTTCAATGAAAAAAATGATGAAAAGTCGCAAGATTTGAATTTTTTGTTAATTAATAAATAATCTCTAGTTCTCCAACACCGCTTCAGAAAACCCTCTATAAAAATAAAACCCTTCTTGACCTTCAAGTTTTCGAACTCCAAAACAATATTATATAATCACATCGACCTATATCGAAATATTTCTCCATCAACCTTCTAGGCTCCTCACAAAACGAAAATTAAACACAAAATATTATAATAAATTTATATAATAAGAGGACCAAAAATAGGGAAGCTGATCAGTTTCTGTTGTCTATATTATACTGTGAGGATCGACTGTTTTTGATTGGAATGACTTATTATTTTGATAATATTTGGACGTGGGTGAGAGGAGGAAACAAAATTTTTCTTCTGTAATACTTGTATAGAAACTCACGTACAGCTCTCTCTGTTTTTTCTTCTTCTACACATAATTGCATGTACTACTATATATAGTACAAAGATCTCAAATCATATCCTATCATGCGTGATATCTTCTTTGTCTTGATATGGTTTTTATTTTCAAAAGCTTAGTGCTAAAAGTCTTAAAGCTCACATCTTATTTGATTTATGTGTCCATTTCATTTTCTTGTTTTGTTATTGCATTGTATTTTTTTGACTTATTATTGAGCTTAGTCAATAAATTCCCCCCTTAAACTCAATATTTTTCCCGTCTTTCATTCCGAGCATCCTTTTAAGGTTTTCGAAAGTGCTTGTTGGTAACGGCTTCGTGAAGATATCTGCAACTTGATCCGAACTTGCGACATGTACCATCTTCACTGCTCCATTTTTTATGTGCTCCCGAATAAAATGAAACCGCGCATCAATGTGCTTGCTTCTCTCGTGATGAACTGGATTTTTCGCCAACTCAATCGCTGACTTATTGTCGACTCGAATTTCGGTTGGCCCGTCTTGTCGAAGATTTAACTCGAGCAGTAAGTTCCTCAACCAAATTGCGTGACATACACACCACGATGCTGCCACGTATTCCGCTTCGCAGGTTGATAGAGTCACGATCGGTTGCTTTTTCGATAACCAAGTGAATGCCGTATTTCCGAGATAAAATACGTAGCCGCCAGTGCTTTTTCGATCATCGATATCTCCGCACCAATCGCTGTCAGAATATCCGACTAATTTGCAGTCGCTCGCCTTTGGATAAAATAGTCCGAGCGATTGTGTTCCCCGGATGTATCGTAAAATCCTCTTGATCGCTTTTAGATGTGACTGCCTTGGATCCTCCATATAGCGGCTAATGACTCCAACGCTATAAGCGATATCGGGTCTCGTGCTGGTTAAATATCGCAGACTGCCCACGAGACTTCGATAATCGGTCGCATTCACTCCTTGTCCTCCCTCAAACTTGGACAGTTTTGTTCCAAGTTCCATCGGTGTCGCCACGGGGTTGCTTTCCTCCATTTTATTTTTCTTCAATATAGCCTTCGCATACGTGATAAGTTGTGATTTTACTTCGATAATATACCCGTAAACTTGCATTTTCGGTTGCTATTTGTCTGAATTGCTTAGAATACACTACGTTTACGTTTGGATTATATATTTTATAAATATCATAGCAAACGGACTTAAAATGAAAAATATGATCACTTTAGAAACACTATGAACCTCAGGGATTACTTTGCAATATTCTATCATTATTAGGGACAACTCTACTTTTTCTTTTGTAGGGAAACGACACCCGTGGAGAAGTAACAAAAAGAAAGGAAAGTATTGTTCACATGTCTTCTCACCAAGGCTACATGCTCCATGGACCCCATATGTTGCTTGGCACTTTATGAAACATGCGTAGGATTTCACGCATCAAAACCAGGAAGAAATGATATCACACCTCACACTACCAATTAAGTCTTTGACTTACTAATTTCTTAATATTTAAAGTACTTCATGCACACACAGAGAGAGGGAACGAAGGATGGCTATATATAGCTGTCATTAGACAAAACAGAGGAGCTCTGATTATTTTCTCCTACGCACACACCTCACAAATCCTTTCCGCTAACTGACGAAGCAAATCAGGCGGCGTGCGACTCAAGACTCCAAGGAATACGACGCGACTACCTCATCGAGATAGATAAGTTTTTATTTTCGTGTATCCTATAATGTTTATGTTGAATACTTTGTCATTTTCGTTTATTAATATGTGTGTTTAAGTCTCCTTGTGGTTAAGGCCGTATTAGGCCGGATTATGATTTCGTATTGATGTTACTCGTATTTTGTTTAATCGTATGAGTTAAGTTACGTGCTCTATATTTGAGGTTAATGCATGCGTATGCCTGATCAACATATGTTTGATTCTTGATTGGTTTATGAGACTGAAAAAGTGATTAGACCGGTTAGAACAATAAATATAGTGCACCACGACGTAAAATCGACCAGAGATGGAATTCGGTTTCGTCCGTGTGGTTTCCGAGATTTTAGGCGCCGAAAGCGTTTAAGCTCGGGGAAATTCATAAAGCTGAATGCGTGTGGGGTAACTACAGTCATATAGGAATATAGTTGATTGGTTCACTTTCGCATAGAAATGCTAGTTACGTGAATAACGGGTAGCACGTACGTTAGGAATTTCTACCTTAACTCAATTCATATTGGTTAAATATATACGATTGCATGCAGACGTAGGATTAATCTGTGCCGAATATGTGCTTTAACCACGCTTGTCGTTAATTGATAAAAACCGTTATCTTTATTTGCGCTTTTCTTAAAACCATCTTAAACAAATCTAAAAAATATATATATAAAAATATATAAATATATTTTATAAAAAAAAAAACCGCTTCAGTCTAAATTAAATTTTGGATTAATATCTTAGAGCTAATCAAGCTGTCCTCGTGGATCGATACTCGGATTTACGTCCGTTTTATACTACTTGCACGACCTAGTACACTTGCTAGTATTCGAGCGTGTCAAGTTTTTGGCGCCGTTGCCGGGGACAGCGGTATCATTAATTTTAAGTTTAATTCGGAGTTTAATTTATTATTATATTTTTATAAATCTTTATTCGTATTATTATTGCATTTATTTTTCTCTCGTAGTAGAAGCGTTATTAATATTATTTTCATTATAATATTATTATTTTATTTTTGTTGTAGGATTATTATTATTATTATTATTTTCTTACGTCACTACTACTATATATATATCTCTCTAAAAAAATATTATTATTATTATTATTATTATTATTATTATTATTGCAGTAGAAGTATTATTTTATTTTCTTCTTTTATATAAATATTAGTATTATTATTTTTTAGAATATTATTAGCATTACTATTATTATAATCATCACTTAGATATATATATATATTTTACATTAGTATTTATTAATATTATTTTTTTTTTCTTTTCTTTTCTTAAGTCCTCACGTTATTATTATTATCATTATTATTATTACTACTACTATTATTATTATTATTATTATTTTTACGGCATTTATTTACGTTGATTTGAAAACCTTTGCAGAAATATTATTCGGTGCATGACACGAAGCTCAAATAAGGAACCACTGTTATTTGACGCGGAAATAGAAGCGACGTGCCGACGTAACAACCGAAATCGTAGACGGAAGATGGAGGATCAAGAACAAGAACACCACGAGCAACACGATCGCGAGATGGTTGCTCAACGACCTAGTCTGCTAAGTAGAGCACTTCCAGGCTATTTTGATGATAACGATCCAATCCTCATTCCCGAAGGACCACACAACCAGTTCGAGATAAAACCGGTTACTATACAAATGGTGACCGGCGCAGTACAATTCCACGGGCTGACGAACGAGGATGCAAATTCACATCTTTTGAAATTTTCTCAGATTTGCAAAACTATTAAGTACCCTGGCGTTTCCAAAGAAGTGATACGACTAACGTTTTTTCCATTCTCTTTGACAGGAAAGGCATCAGAATGGTTCTCATCCTTGCCACACGCTTCTATTACCAGTTGGGAAGAATTGACGGAATGTTTTCTGGGAAAGTACTACCCATTGTCAAGAACTAGCGAGATTCGAAGCCAACTTGTCAACTTCAAGCAAGAGGGTGGCGAAACTCTAAGCGATGCTTGGGCTAGATACAAGAGTCTCCTAAGACAGTGCCCAAACCACAGCATACCCTTGAGCGTTCAAATGCAATCGTTCTTTCTGGGGCTTAGTACACAAAATAAGCGGATCGTCGATGGAGGGTGCGCACGGAATTTTATGGAGTTAGCCGACCAAGACACACTCCAAGCCATAGAGCGGATTGCAGCCTACCCCGCGAGATACACAGAGCAAGATTTGGATCGACGTAATGCTGGCGTGCATGAGCTAAGTGGATCCATGGAGGCACAAGTAGAGGCCATCTACCGAATGTTAGATGCAATGAAAGGAAAAGAGCCCGAGACAGTTCATCACATCCAAAACAGACCAAGGAACACATACTCTAACACGTACAATCCTAGCTGGAGAGATCATCCAAATCTATCTTATGGTAACTCAAATTACTTAAAGCCATCAAATTCTCAAAATCATCAAGAACAGGTACCCTTTCAAAAACATCAAGGGCAACATGATGCCATTCCATCGAAACAAAAAGCAACTTGGGAGGAAGCATTGGAGAAAGTAGCTGAACTACAAGCATCGCAAACCAATTTGCATGCCGACTTGAGTCGTCGAACAGATGATCGATTTCAGAAGTTGGAAGTTAAAGTAGACACAAATTTCCAGGATATAAACGCATCAATACAGAATCTGGTGAAAACAGTAGGACAACTTGCAAACACGGTGTCCGAACGCAAACAAGGCACACTTCCGAGTGACACCGAGAAGAATCCAAGAGAGTATGCAAAAGCCATCAAGCTAAGGAATGGGAAGACACTCGAGTCAATTCCAGAGACTAAGAAGGCTGACGAAGAAATCCAAACAGATGACGATAAGAACACATCCACAATCACTGACAATGATGTCTCCGACCAAACCAAAATTAATTCGTCGTCCGAAAAGAAGGCCGAGCCGCTACCACCGATAAAGATTCGACCACCATTCCCAGCCGCACTACGAAAGGGGAAACCTGATAAGCAATTTGAGCATTTTATAAATATTTTTAAGAAACTTGAGATAAATATTCCTTTTGTTGAAGCCCTTTTGCAGATTCCGAAGTACGCAAAGTTCATGAAAGAGCTATTATCGAATCGGAACAAGTTAGAAGAACATGGTACGATAGCCCTCAATGAAGAATGTTCGGCCGTACTACAAAGGAAGCTGCCACCAAAGATCAAAGATAGGGGAAGTTTCCCCCCCCCCCCCCTCTTAGGCACATTTATATCTTCATAAAAGATACAAGCTACAAGTGCCTAAGCCAAGTGCATGTGTTTTTGGAGGGTCCGCAAGGTTCCGTCCATACCTTTGCCGGCCGGTCAAGTCCCGCTTCTTAGCAAAAAAAAATTCTAAGTAAAGTGCGGTCGTGAGACGGAACCTTGCCGATAAGCCTAAGACACGCACACACGCTTTGCGGAAATGGACACACAGAAATTACGGGAGAATCTCCCAACCCAACTGTTTTATTAATCGGGGATGTACACGTATAAGTCATTTAAGAAAATCACACACATATTAAGAAATGCAATAAATCTCGATTATAACAATTTTATTTTACTAATATAAGGGATAAAATTGGAAATATTAAATATTTTCCTTTTGGAAACAATGAAACGACTTGTATTAAAAAACAAAAACAAAAATGGTAAAAGAACTTGTTTCTAAAATCAAAGGGAGTAATAAATTAGAGAAGAGAATTGTGAAAAGCAATTTATATATTTGAACGAGCAATTGACAGTTTTTAACACCCGTTTATGTTTATGCCATCTATTATATTAAGGACAACACGTTAGAATAACTGCTCTCCAATTTGATGTGTCAATTTTAATGTATAATTTAGAATTTATTCCTTTAATTTTTAATTGATATTAGTTAAATCCTTATAAATTAATTTTTTTAATTTAGATATTTCAGAACATGCCTTTTAGAATTTAATCATATAATCATATATTAAAAATCAATTCTTTTAACTATAAATAAAATTACATACTTATGAATTGGGCACACGCATTTGCGACTCATTAGTTTATATAATCGTGCAGATATAGGCGCTCAACCTGTCAAACTAATTTCAATCCTCAATATAATTGGTAAAGATTATCTATTTGTTCACCGTATAAAAAAGAAAATACCTCATATATTACTTATTGGAAAGGAAGAGGAACACCTTGATTCTTGTTAACAATAGCCATGGCTAAATACCTCGTACCCATCCCAATGGGACCTGCCTCGGCGGGACCCTCCCAAATGGAGCCTCTCCATCTCCGACCAAACCCCAATATCCGCTCCTTAACGACTCTTCTTGTTCGTCCGTCGTGCAACGACCCGAAAATTAATCCCGAGAGAACCGAGAAACTGAGACTGAGTCATCGGCCCATGGATGGATACGCCTAGAGATACACAAAAAATTGTCTTTCAACAAAAAAGGGTTCTCAAAAGTAGCCTCATCGACGATCTTCGTTCAGTAATCATAACCTTAAGGGTAGTTTCGTCATTTTACAGTCGGGTTCTACGCTATATAATTGGGAGCTGAGGCTTGTTACATGGGCCAATATTAGTAAGGGTGTAACGGTCTTTACACACTTTGAGGCTATTTTTTCACAACGGAAATTTAAGTAGGTGGGGGAATGTTAACCTGAAACTTCCTCAGCAGAATGCCTAATTGCAGCAAAATCAACGTAAGCACTGAGATCAGCCGAGCCAGGTTTATCCAGCATGTCGACAAATTTGTGCTTTCGAATAGCCTGGGCAGAAAAATCAGAATCATCCACCAAAATTCAAAAAACTCAAATAATAAACTGGAAATTCCAATTAAAGCTTCGATCTAATTATTGGAGTGATAAAGAGAGAACAACGTGCCTGTAAACTATCTGATACTATTCCATTCTTTCCGTAATCGATTATGAGGGCTCCACCGCCATCGGCGCTAATTCGGTTAGCAATTTCTTGAGTTAACTCCATTGCTTTGGGGCAGATTTCGACGTGGTTCAAACGGGCAATTTCTTCAGAATCAGTCCATTTACAGCGCTTCAATAGATAGAGAAGTGCAGGCGTAGGCTTTGGAGACAGAACAAAACGAAACCTAGGCAGTGTATAAGATGGCAAAGGAAATAATAGAAAGCCATCATTCAATTTTTTGGTAAAAAATACGGTTGGAAAAGGGTAAGTAGCTTACGATGAATCCTCAGTAACGTCAATCATCTTCTCGCACCACCCATGGGAAGCTTTCTAAAAGTTATTTTAACACAAGTAATGTTGTATGGAGTTAAATCAAAGAAGTTGTGAAGTTACATAACATCAATACCATAGATATAGTGATTTACAAGTTACAACCAATAGTTGAAGAAATGGCCATTCCAGGAAAAAAAAAAACCTGAAATTGATGGACTGGCAAAGCATCGTAGAACTCATGGGCGACGATGATCGTGGGCACTGAAACACAAAACCTTATTTAGTTCATTCGACAATCTTCAAACGTTAATAAGATCGAGACGAATGCCAGACAGGTTCTGCTCGATTTGATTATCTATTTTGTCTACAAAAGCAGATGTAAGAGACAAGAAAATATTAATTTCTTACATCCAGTAGGAACATGCTCGAGCGTGGGATGCCACGATACAGGCGCCCCAGCTATTGTGCTTATAGATCTTTCCTTGGCATTTTCATCTACCTCACACTTCAGATTTTGATATTGGAGTTTCTGCAACACTGGACTACATTCAACCATATGTATTTGCAGAGATTGTGTGAAACGATTGAATTTAGATGCACCCTACACAATAAGGTATGCGTCAGACAACTAAGAATTCGGACTATTACATCAAGGATATAACCCAATAAGCATGTAATAAAATCATAAGGAGAGAATCGAATCCAAAGCCATACACGGAGAAGATCAGCTAATAGAGTGCCTCGGCCTGGCCCAAGCTCAACTAAGTTAACTTTTTCAGGACGTCCCATTTGCTCCCAAAGGCACATTGCCCAAACGCCGATCATCTAATGAAAGAAAAAAACTCACCGTCAAGAAGAAATATACAAATGCAAGAAAATTCAAGAAATAAAAAAGAGTCTTTTATATCAACCTCCCCGAACATCTGACTAACTTCAGGGGAGGTAATAAAATCTCCTTCGGCTCCAAACACATCCTTATTGATATAATATCCCGCCTTTGGATTCGTTAGCACTTCCTCCATATATTCTGCTACTGTGATTGGACCCCCTCTGAACTAATTACACAAACAATGTGAAAATTATGCAGAAGATAAAACACACAGCCCACCAAATGGAAGAGAAAAATATTAATAAATAGTAAAACCACAGTAATGTGGAGTACCTTGATGATGTTCTTGAGGTGCTTTACGAGCTCAGAGTCGGTGGAATTCTCGTGATTATGCTCAGCGTCTGCAACTGCATAATAGTGCAAGTCAATTAAGCTCGAAGTCGTGAACAAAGAGCGAAGATAGATCCAACTATTTTTCGAACAGCGAAAAGGTACTATCTGAGTCCAAAAATCAAAATCAAGTGAAATACATATAAAGTGGTACCTGGAGGACGGTGCAAGGAGGAGCGATCGATTGAAATTGTGGTTGAAGATGGGGTGTGAGGAGTGTCTTCCAAGCGTTCGACGAAATGATCCTTTGGGGAAGACGATGATGAGCATTTCCGCAGCCATGCGATTGGTACTGACGAGAAGGGCGGGGATATGGCGGATGAAATGAGCCGTTTGGTAAGGAGGGCGGGGATCGACGCCGTCGATCGGACGGTACGGATTGATCGGGCGAGCGCGGCCGCCATTTCAGTAGGCGAGGCAGTGAAGAAAGCGGTTTTTAATAGATAAGTTTTCTGAACGACGTCGTCCTCTTAGTTTGAAAGCGTGCCTCAAAACTCAAAAGGGAAATATAGGAAATTCTTATATAAAAAGGGAAACAGTAATTTCATCTGACTATCATTGTCTCAGATGCCAGTTTCGAAGTTAAAAAAGATCTTAAATTTTTTTTTTATATAAAGTTAACATATAATTTATGTTGTTTCCGGTGTTGGCGTCCGGTCGGTGGCGCTCGTAAAACTCGGACAGAGTTTCGGCTTATTACGTCGAAGTCGAGGCACGTACGTCGTACGCTTTCCGTAAGACGTTATTGCCCCGTATTTCAGTGCCTCGGGTTGTCGCAATACGTACCGAATACAACGACTTCAAGAATTTCGAAGTCGCACACCGTATTGAAATTATCGGGCGAATCTACTAAAGACTCGAGCTTTTCTTGCGTTTTTTATGCCTTATTATGCCTAAGGGATGTGCTGTCAACTTTCTCTAAAGTGCAGGGAGTGAATTGAATGAATTTCTATTCTGCCAGGGACCTATTTATACTGTCCGAAAAGCTGCAGGGGTCAATTGCGAAAAGTCATAACTTTTCAATTTGACCTCCTTTGACTGGGTCGAATTCGTAAATAGGTATAACTTTTGGCCAGGGGTCAATCTGAGAATAGTCACAACTTTCGGACTGATACCCAATACCCCTTCAAACAGCCACATCAGCATGCCCAGTCAGCGCCACGTCAGTCCACGTCGGTCCGCGTGTCAGTGACACGTCATCGGCCGCCACGTCATCAATTTTTTTTTAGTTTTTTTTAATTTTTTTTTATTTCTTTGGGCTGGCTTTATTAATTAATTTCTCATTCACCCGATATCGATTTTGAGCAAATTAATATTCGTTAGATTCGTCTCGAAACGTAGATTCGTAATCTTTCAACGATTTCTCGTTTCGACGACCGACGTCTTCTCGATTTAATAAAATCGTTTCAGCTATTCTCTTAGTGGGCCAATTACCCAAACTTGGGCCCAAGGACCATTGGGCTTAAAACCCAACAATCCCCCACATGAATGGAAATTAATGTAAATGCAATGCATGCTGACTCTTGCAAGAAAGTTCCGACGACCCATCACTGCATCAGGATAGGTAGCTTGTGGCTTTGAACCTTCGCTAGTGAAATACCATCGGATTTACTCGCTGCTCAGTGAACGTGATGTCTTGAACTGGGCGCTTTTTGTGTAAACCAAGACAACAGTATACACACAATGATGAATCTGATCTCTTTTCGATTCTCACGTTGTGTCCGTTTTGGCCGTGGACCATATCTCCGATTCATAAGTGTTTTCCATTGAAGCGGCCCCACTTCACACTTATATAGGTGACCGACTATTAGGACTTAATCCTGGAGTAGCCCGAAATACTCCACCAATTTGGTATAGTCATCATTAAAAGCATACGTGCTTACCCTAACCACACGTCATCGGGAAATTACTTGGACAGCTGTCGAGAATGGACTTTATTAGTTTCCAAGTATACTACTGAACTAATCACAGCTTAGTTGTCTCATTGAACCAAGTTCGTGGGATCTTCACTCATCGATGTTGAGTTACCACTGCTTTTGTTCTTTGCTGTGTGGATTTTTAGTCCCATTCCCCTTACTGCGTTTTCTAACTGATCTCTAGCTATGCCTTTTGTGAGCGGATCCGCAATATTTTCCTTTGACTTTACATAGTCGGTGGAAATTATTCCGCTAGAGATAAGCTGTCTTACGATGTTATGTCTCCGACGAATGTGCCGTGACTTACCGTTATACATACAGTTCTGTGCCCTGCCGATAGCTGCCATGCTATCGCAGTGAATCATAATTGGTGGCACAGGTTTGTTCCAACACGGAATATTCTCCAGAAAATTTCGAAGGCATTCTGCTTCTTCACCGGCTTTATCTAGTGCGATGAACTCCGACTCCATCGTGGATCGAGCTATGAACGTTTGTTTGGAGGACTTCCAAGAAACTGCTCCTCCACCGATGGTAAATATATATCCACTCGTGGATTTGGAGTCTTTACTATCAGATATCCAATTCGCATCGCAGTACCCTTCTAGTACCGCGGGATATCTGGAGTATAGTATGCCGTGATTAATAGTGTGGTTCAAATATCTTAGCACTCTTCTTAGTGCTACCCAGTGGCTACTACCCGGGTTACTCGTAAACCTACTTAGTTTACTAATTGAGTACGCTATGTCAGGTCGAGTGCAGTTAGACAAATACATCAGACTGCCAATCACCCGAGCGTATTCGAGTTGCGATACAGGCTCTCCTCTATTTTTGGCTAAGTGTACGTTAGTGTCCACAGGTGTCTTAGCCGAAGGATCATCGAAGGCGTTAAATTTCTTTAACACGCTCTCAACATAGTGAGATTGTGTAATCACAATTCCTTCGAACGTCTTAGAGACATTTATTCCCAAAATGACGTCAGCCAAGCCCATATCCTTCATACTGAAATGTTTTTTCAGCATATTCTTTGTATTCAAGATTATTTTGTGACTGCTTCCCATGATTAACATGTCGTCTACGTACAGACAGACAATCACAAACTCATTGGGTGTGCCTTTTATATAAACGCATTTATCACACTCATTAATCTTAAACCCATTCGACAACATCGTCATGTCGAACTTCTCGTGCCACTGTTTCGGCGCTTGCTTAAGCCCGTAAAGTGATTTCACGAGTCGGCACACTTTATTTTCCTGCCCGGGTACAATAAACCCTTCGGGCTGCCTCATATATATTTCTTCCTCGAGTTCCCCGTTTAGAAAGGCCGTTTTTACGTCCATCTGGTGTATCTCGAGGTCATACAACGCTGCTATAGCGATCAAGACCCGTATTGATGTAATCCTTGTCACGGGTGAGTAGGTATCGAAGAAATCGTACCCCTCCTTTTGGTTAAACCCTTTAGCTACTAAACGAGCTTTATGATACAGGTTAAGATAGGACCCAAGACTGTTGATTGCCAAGATATGGCTCCCTTTACAGCTAATTTCCTACGTTAGCTGTATACTATTTTAGATTACTATTTTATGATACACTTGTACTTACCACAACAAACGTTTTTAGCAGAACCGTATGCAAGGAAACAAAGAGATGTATACCTCATTCCACAAGCTTTTATAATCGACTTAAGATTATCAACCCGTTTCCCATATCCGGGAGCTGATTTTGCATTTCTCTGCAGATAAAATTAAACATATAGTAAAAAACGATATAAAAGAAAACAAGTGTGAGCCAGAAAGTTCAATAGAGGTTTAGTAGTGTCTGAAATATATAACACAAACCTGAGCTTGTTTAGCACCAGATGATTGTGACTGCTCATCTTGAGATGTACTCCCATCCTCATCATAAGCATTTTCCTTTTTCTGTGTCTTCGAAGTACTGTTCTGCTTCTTGCTTGAGATGCTATGATCATCGTCCTCAGCTGTTTTGCGTTTCTTAAGTTTAGAGTTCACAGTTTTTCGTTTAGGAGCAGCTTCTTTTCCAGGCTTTTCTTCACTGTCAGACGGGCCAGATTCTTCTTCACTGCTGATTTTTTCAGATTTACTTCGTGAACCCTTGGAAAATTTCTGCTTTGCGTCTTTTGCAGGTTTGGAGCTCTGAGAGGCCTTCTCAAAATCTTTTGCAGATTTGGAGCTTTTTTCGGGTGAATTTAATACCTGTATAACAGCAATCTGATAAGGAAGCAATATATAATAAGTTAGATTTTGACTTCTACAGAAACCTCTTTCCACCTTATCTATTTCTTTACTTATGAACTTCCTGAAAGAGTCGAGCACATTTTTTTCAAGTCCAAGATCCTCCTCAAGAAGTCGACGAACACCAACTAGAGTTGTGGACCTGAGAAATACGCAAAAATTTGTAAAAAAAAAAAAAGTTAACTCTACAGATGATATGGCACATCAGAAAAAAAGTCGGCAACTAGGCATAAGCTCTAAGGATACTTTCTCTGTATTATATGCTCAAATAACGAAATGAGCAGCAAAACTAAATCACAGTCAGATTATCTTTCCATACTCAGAGTTAGCCAGAAAATAATCAGCTCTTCTCTGAATTGCCTTCTTAATCTTGCTCTCGTCCACAGTAGATTCTCGAGTGCCAGATTCAGATTTAGGGGATAGAACTCCCATTATAGGGGAGTCCTCCATTATTTTCTCATCCTCGGTATTAGAATCTTTAGGGCTGTTCTTTGTTTCAAGTTGTTCTGGCACTACACTTATTTCTTCTTGACTCAAGTTCGCAGGCTTCTCCACATCCTCAGAGGTTTTTCCAATGTTCCCATCATCAGTGCCTTTAAGTTCCTGCAATTCGGTATACAACAAAGGAAACGGTCAAGATACTCATTGGATATTGCAGGTTCAGATAATCAAGCTACACATAGTTTATATCCTCCATCTTGAAGCTTCTCAGATGCAAATAGTATTGAGATATATTATATTTGAAGGTCCCATCTTAAATACAATCTTAGGTGGATAGTTTGGTTTGCAGGCTGATTCCATAATCTCAACACCATATTAGAATGATGTCCAAAAGACAGCATTTTTCGATCATGTATGAGCCTCTTTAATTTTAAGTCGTTTTGATATTCTTTTTCCGATTATCATAATCTCACCAGTCAGTAAAGAGCAATAGATATAAAACATCGACAGAAGATACATAGCATGCCATCATATAGGTTGATGCCACCTTTGATTTATATATCAAGTTAATCGAATATTTGATATCATTTACCAGCATAGATAACATCGTCAACAGTATATTTTAAGCGTAATGAATGTAGAATATCCAAAGAGAAAGACATTTGCAAGCATGTCTTGCCACATGGCATCATACGCGGTCCCAAGAAAAAAGAAAGCGAAGTATCTGATCGGGAAAATCTATTGATAAAACGCTCAAGCAATGCCATTCTACACACAGCAAAACATTTCCAAATCAGGACATAAGCCACCTAGAAAAAGTTAACAGCCTTGTCGTTGTGAGTTATCAGAAATTTCAAGAACTTCACGCAAAGTCAATATTCGTAAACGATAATTTGCAAAAGTACCAAACTAAGTCCTACAAAAATGTCGGAAACGTGTATATTCAACAACACTTAACGTTATTTGGGATGTTGAAATAAAAGCATTACGCAGAAGAAATTCAACTTCCACAATCAATCATAAATGATGCAAGATACAGCAAAAATACACAACAGCACAAGTAGAACAACGAAAAGGATCCACTGAAGTTTTCAGTTTGACTAATTTAATAAATACACGACAGGACAGAAAAACCCAGTAAAAGGATTTACCGAACTCAATTTGACTAATTAACTCACAACATCACAAAAAGACGGTAAACGGACTCACTGAAACTGAACTCAATCCAAATAATCCAGTCATTACATATAAACATACTTTAATTGCTAAAAGATTAGATTAACACACACTCTAAAGAAGTTCAGATGTCCAACAATGAAAAAACAGATCCCAGCAGCTAATATAACAAAGAATAAAGCACCGAGAAGCAAATGACCTTAAAAAAAAAAAAAAAAAAAAACAGAATCACTCGCACGCAGAAAAAGAGCTTACCTTTGTCAAGTACTCGCGAATGAAATTCTTGTGCGCATCCAAAGCAAACTTTTGGAGCCCTAAATCCTTCTCCAAAAGTCTTCTCACAGATCCCAACGTTAGTGTACTGAAATTAGAGCAAAACCATAAAAAAAATACACAGGAAAAGTGCAAAACCATTACTATCTTTCCATACAAACTACGGATAGTTTGACAAAACGAATTAGGGGGGAACAAAGAAAGTTACTCGGTGTTTTCTTTGAAATGCTGGGCGCGACAGCTCAGAGCGACTTCTAGCTTCTGCTCAAACCCTTGCTCTTTTCCTTCCTGTTCTTCCATAGAAGATTGCAAATAACTAGTCAACTAAGCTAGACGATGACGCGCGAATAGTTTGTCGAAGAGGAGTGAGGGCTTCTGTGCTGTGCCATTTTGGTGCAATATATATAACAAGGTTATGAAACCGGTTTTAGAAACGTACCGAAAATTTTAGTGGTTTAAGGTTTAGTGGTTTAACCGTTATAAAATCGGAATCAAACCGGTATCTTTAAATATAATTCATATATATTTTATGCAGTGTTATAAAAATCGGCCTAGGCGCCGCCTATACCTAGCGCCCGAAAAACAGCTAGTCGGGGCCGATTAAATTGGGAACCGACTAATCGGCGACCAATCCGATTAATCGGCGACTAGTCCGATTAATCAGCGACTAATCCAATTAATCGGCCCATTACTACCGGCCCATCATTTTTATTAAATTAAAAAATCCAATATTTAAACTAGTAAGTAGGCTTACAAAAGCCACGTGTTGCTGCTTAATAAGCAAGAGTGGAATGACTTCCTCATCAATTGTTGATGCCTTTATATAGATAGAACTTCCTCTTTCCTTACAAATACTAACCGGTGTGGGACAAAGGTCTGCTATCAATTATCAAACGCTAACTTTAAAGATAATAAAATATTAATTAGTAAAATGTAAAAAACACATTTGGCCCAATTGTTGGAGGTAGATGGATAAATATTGGGCTTATTTGGGACTGGTTCAATTCCATTTTTTAACTATTTTTTAGCTATTTTTATTATGAAGAGATTATGAGTTATTTATAATAATAAAATGATGTGAGATTAGGGTTCAAATTTTTTTTATTTGAAAAGAAATTTTAAGAACATTTTCTTGGGAATTTTTTCTAAATACAAAAAATATTATTGAGATTGACATTATTTATTTAAATCTATAATTTGATATATCTTTTACGTTAGTATATTGGCATATAAATAAAAATAATAAAAATTTGTATACCGACTAATTTCCGCCTAGAAACCGCCTAGGCCCCGCCTAGGCGCTAGGCCCCCCTCGGGCGCCCGACTAGCGCGTAGCGACTTTTCCAACATTGATTTTATGATGAATTAATCGAATACAATGTGTTGGCAATAATATACTAATTATAAAATGAGATGTTCAAAATAATTAATATGTTGAGAATAAAAAATTAACTAAAAACAAATTTTAGTAAGATAAAAAGTCGAATGTAATATTGCATTTCCTTTTTTTCCTTTTTTAATAAAAATATTAATCTAAATAAAAAGATAGACATAGGATTTGAACCCATGACCCAACTGTGACATTACGCCTCTAAACCGCCACACCACATGACAATTTCTTTAACATTTCGCACTTACTTCTTAAGACTGCTATTTTTATTTTTCTAATTATTAAATAATATACGGACCGGAACCGAGCCGGATTCATGACCGGTCCGGTCGGAACCGGCCTGAACCGGCCGGTCCGGTCCGGTCTTAACAACCATGATATATAAGTTAAATCAAGGACAATCTGTGTTTGGTCCTAGTCAATAAGTTTCCAAACGGTTCAGTCCCTATAAGAAATTTATTAGTTTTAAGGATCAACTTTCCATAAAAGGCAGAGTTAAGGCTTAAAAATATGAATTGACGCTAATACCCTTCTTAACATACTATAATAACGTTATTTTACGGCCACTTTCAGTTATGCAGTTAGATTATATTGTTATAGAACGTATGGTTAACTGTTATTTTACATCCTTATCTGTTACTGTGATGCAGAAAATTGTTACCGACAGAGAATATTTATTTTATGAATCTCGTTTTGACAGTGAATCGAGCTCTTAAATTTCGAATGCCCATTAACCAACCAATTTCGGCGTGTACGGTAGGATCATGTATTGTGGTATTGACGACGCATGCTATAAGATTTAAAATGTTTTATATTTCTATTTAGAGTTCTAATATGCCAAAATAAGATGAAATCAAAGCCCTCTTTGACAACGATTACATCCAATATGTATAAATTCGAAGTACCCATAGTATGGGCAGCTCGGTGCGACACCTTGTTTGATCGTTCGTCCGCTGTTCATTATTTAGTTTCGCCAAATACGATCAACCCCAATAATTTGGGTATTTTTTTCACTACGTCATTAAATTCGTAATTATGTGTCAATTGTTAACTCCCAAAACCGTAATTGTTGAAATGCACGTGGTATGAAAGACATCAACATTAAGCAGAAATTCAGACGTTAGTGAATTGATCCAAACGTTCGTGAATTGAACTGATGAACAATTGTTACTAAGTTAAAGACATTTGTTACTATGTCATGCTTTAATGGTACTAGCTGAAATAATTTGATAGATTGTCGCTGAAATTTCGGGCGAAAAAACCAAATGAGACGAATTTTGGGAGGGAAGTCTAATAAAATCAAGCATAGATTACTGTTACCGATATGTGTCAACATGTTACTTTTTATATATTTATCTGTTACCAGAATTGTATTTTTATCTAAAACTTCATAATTTTATATATTTACTGAATGTAGCGTGTTTACAATATAAAATTTGAAAATCATAAACTAAACTAACATATTAAATTGTTATTTTGACTATGTATTCTGTTGCGCTTATTGTATTGTCTTGTTACTGTTTTTTCCTTCCCTTAAATTGTTGTTAAACCGCTGATAAACTGTTACTAAAGGGAATCAGTAAACAACGTACGGTTTACTTTTAAGATTAATTGAAGATGATGCTAATTTTGTTGAATCATTTATATTAGGTTGACCATCTGAATTGTAGTAAACAACTAATAGTTCGTATCCACAATGTTTTGAGTAAGTAGATCACTATCATATAAGCATGATCATCAATTCAAGAAGAGTGCTACTTGTTTTCCATACTACATACTTCAACTTCTTCAATTCCAACGTAATCTCCACGAAAATTATAACCTAAACTAATATATTTTTTTATCTAAAACTTCGTAATTTCATATATTTTACTGAATGTAGCGTGTTTACAATATAAAATTTGAAAATCATAAACTAAACTGATTACATATTAAATTGTTATTTTGACTATGTAGTCTGTTGCTCGTATTGTATTGTCTTGTTACCCACATATCAATTTCTGTTTTTTGCTTCCCTTAAATTGTTGCTGACCACTGATAAACTGTTACTAAAGGAAATCAATAAACAATGTAGGGTTTACTTTTAAGATTAATTGAAGATGACACTAATTTTGTTAAACAGTTATGTTAGGTCGACCATCTGAATTGTAACAAACAACTAATAGTTCGTATCCGCAACGTTTTGAGTAGGTAGAAATATCGTAGAAGCATGATCATCATTTCAAGAAGAGTGCAACTTGTTTTCCATACTGTATACTTCAACTTCTTCAATTCCAACATAATCTCCACGAAAATCATAACCTAAACCAATATATTTTTATCTAAAACTTCGTAATTTCATATATTTTACTGAATGTAGCGTGTTTACAATATACAATTTGGAAATCATAAACTAAACTGATTACATATTAAATTATTATTTTGACTATGTATTCTGTTGCTCGTATTGTATTGTTTTGTTACCTACATATCAATTTCTGTTTTTTCCTTCCCTTAAATTGTTGCTGACCGCTGATAAACTCTTACTAAAGGGAATCAGTAAAAACGTAGGGTTTACTTTTAAGATTAATTGAAGATGACACATTTTGTTGAATCATTTATGTTAGGTGGACCATCTTAATTGTAATAAGTAATTAATAGTTCGTATCCGCAACGTTTTGAGTAAGTAGATCAATATTGTAGAAGCATGATCATCATTTCGAGAAGAGTGCTACTTGTTTTCCATACTATATACTTCAACTTCTTCAATTCCAACGTAATCTCCACGAAAATCATAACCTAAACTAATATATTTTTTATCTAAAACTTCGTAATTAATATATTTTACTGAATGTAGCGTGTTTACAATATAAAATTTGGAAATCATAAACTAGACTGATTACGTATTAAATTGTTATTTTGACTATGTATTTTGCTACTCGTGTTGTGTTTCCTCGTTACCAACATATCAGTTTCTGTTTTTGATCAGTGTTAAACTGTTACTACAGGAAATCAGTAAACAACATAGGGGGGTTCACGTTTACGATCAATTGAAGATGTCATTAATTTTGTTGAACCATTTATGTTAGGTCGACTATCTGGATTGTAATAACCAACTTATACAACGTTTTGAGTAAGTAGAATCAATTTCGTAGTAGCATGATCATCTTTCAAGAAGAGTGCTACTTGTTTCCATACTATATACTTCAACTTCTTTAATTCCAACATAATCTCCACGAAAACCATAACCTAAACTAATATATTTTATCTAAAACTTCATAAATTCTTATATTTTAGTGAATGTAGCGTGTTTCCAATAAAAATTTTGAAAATGATAAATTAAACTAATTACATATTAAATTGTTATTGTGACTAAGAATTCCATTACTCGTATTGTACTTCCTTGTTGCCTACATATTGATTTCTGTTTTTTTCTCCCTTCAATTGTTGCTGAACTCTGTTAAACTGTTATTGCAGGAAATCAGTAAACAACAGAAGATCTTACCAGAATCATGCATACATTTTCAGCAACAGAAGCGAAGTTTGTTCAAAAGAAACATCTTACACATAAATATCAGATACACATAGCGCCAAATTGTAACATCCTCTTCGTCGCTGCTCGTGACCGTCGCTGCTCGGCTTCGATTTCTTCGATTAATTTGGGGTTTGGTACTAGCAAATCATAAAGAACTTAAAGAATAAAAGTTATACATAATTAAGTTGGATATTCACAGGAGTTTGAATCAAAGTCATTGGAATTCTAGATCGAAAGTTATAATAAAAAAGGTGCAAGTTGCCATTTTCAGGCAATGCCATTTTGGGACAACATCCCTAAGCACCCGTAAATCTTTTTCGGGCACATTTTTTAGGTCAATGGACTTCGAATCAGAAATAACATAAATAATAAAAGTTATACATAATTAACTTGGCTAATCAATGGAGCTTGAATCAAGGTCATTTGAATTCTAGATCAAAAGTTATACTCCAAAAGGTGCAGGTTGCCATTTTCGAGCAATGCAGGATGCATAGTGTTACCCAAAATGCATAAATTGTTACCCAGAATTCATGAAGTGTTACCCAGAATGCATAAAACGTTACCCGGAAAGTATAAATTGTTACCCAGAATGCATAAATTATTACCCAGAATGCATAAATTGTTACTTAGTGAGTGCTTTATTAGCAAAAGCTTCAATCATGGGCCGCGTCAAATTTCTTCGCGCTTAACATCAATATTTTTGCAGATTAAGGTCGATTATTTCAGACGCAAAGGTCGACATTTTCACGGGTTTTACCTGGTTTTCTATGTCGCTGGCGGTTGCCGATCCATATCGCAATCCCTTGGTTGTGTGTTGAATTTGTTATTAGAGAGAAATTTCTGTTATCCAGTGGTGTTTATTTGTTACTTGTTGACATGTTTGTGTTATTGGTGTTCTCTTAAATGGTACTCATTTATCAGTTTGTGTTACCTGCCAAGCTAGTTAATTCGCAGGCATTTCAATCTCCAATACATACAAAATCCGTCTTGATCAGTAAGACCCATCCAAAATTGAGGACGGAAAAACTTTATTCAATCACAAACGTTGACATTTTCATGAATCTCAGCTTGTTTTCTCTGTCGAAATTTCATTTGTTTTTTAAACGAAATTTTTGAAGGGTTTAAGCATAATTTTATTGGATACATCAATAATTTATCTTCATTAGTAATACCCGTCAAAGATTCAGGCCGCCAAAATAATATCCACTCAAAACAATCAAAATATATCTGAATTTCAGATTCAATTTGTAGCTTCCATCGTTTGGAGAAAGATGATGACAAAATGAAGTAATTCTTTCATCTATCGTGGGTAAATTGGTCTTTTTGCAACAATTAGGTCATATTCTCTAAATTTAACTAAACTTGGGTCCTTTTCTCTCCACAAGACAAGTATGGAGCCTGAAACATGTTGAAAATATGTTAATAGGGACTGACACCTAATTACCCTTAAATCAAAGGGTTAAATCAAATCTAAGAAGGTTGAAATGGAAACTGATAGGCATAGGAACCACGTCGTTATTGCGAGTTTGGCTTTGGCATTTGATGAAAATGGAAAATGCTACTAATCTAATCAGTCCTATTTTATCTGTCTCTATTGTTCAATGTAACGCCCATTGGATGGGATAAAGTTAACTCTATATTATTATGTATATTATATAATACATAATAATATCAGATTACAAAAATAATATTCTTTCTATATATTGTTGTTATTTAGCTATTTTCTTAAAACATAGTCAAGAAAAAACGTCTCCTTCTAAGTACAATTCACCTTGTGCGAGTAACAATATATTTAACTAGTACTATTTGCACATTCAATGCATGTACAACAATATATAAATAGAAGATTATGTGATATAATTATTTTTTATGTGGAATCTATATTTAATCAATTCATAAAAATTAAAATTATTTTTAAATTTAATGTGCATTAAAAATATATTTTTTATTATTATACTAATAATAGATAGTTGGTATTGACAAAAATTATAATTTGGCTAATTGATACAGCAAACATGACAGTTTTTAAAAAGACCTGAGTATAGATATTTTCGAATTATCTTGCATAGGAAATTAAGATATGTATTTCACGGGTTAACTCGTAAATATTCATAATAATTGGGTTTAATTGTAATTACCTCACACAGAAAAATCAAGCCGAGCCGAACAAAGGATATCGCTATTCGATATATAAATAAAAATAGAGAAAGGAGAATTAGGGTTCTGTAGGGTCGTTTCGTTCTTTCAGAATCCAAACGCATTTACATTCTCAGCCAAATCCAATCCGTTCAACCTCAGAAAGCCGACCACCTTCGATTCGATTAGCTAGCAAACCGTCCTCACGATGACCGGAAAAGCGAAGCCGAAGAAGCACACGGCCAAGGAAATCGCCGCGAAGTTAGACGCGGCGACGACGAATCGCGGCGGAGGAAAGGCTGGTTTGGCCGATGGTACTGGACAGGAGAAGGGCGGCCACGCCAAGCTTGAGTGCCCGCACTGTAAGATCACCGCGCCGGACCTCAAGTCCATGCAGATCCACCACGAAGCTCGCCACCCGAAAATCCCATTCGAGGAGGCCAAGCTCAATAATCTCCACGCCGTTGTTGTCCCTGAATCCTCCAAGCCCAAGCCAGGCGTTCGAGGCAGCCTAAAGAAGTAGTTTTTCGCGCTCAAGTAATCAAATCTCCTGCTTTTGTTTGCTTTTTTTTTTCGGCTGTATTACATATCCATAATGTTAAATCGGTATTGTTCGTCTTATGGTGTGGCGTACCATGTCCTTGTGCTGTTGTCTCTTCTTCTTCTTACTAAGCTATATTTTTGTTTTATGTCAATGGCAATGAATGAAAAAGACGCATGTAATCTGTTTGTTGTCATGCTTGAGTGGGGCTATGTTACTTGTTAATCGTCGTGCTAGCTAGTTTTCTTTTTCTTTTTGCTCTTGCTCTTGTTTGTCGGAATTTTCGATTCGGTTTCTACACATGCTTTCTTCAAACTTGATTGATGAAGGGATTTTGGTGAAGGAAAGTAGGAGAGTAGTTAAAGAAAGAAAATGAATTGGGATGTTAACTACTCGATTCGGTTTCTACGCATGTTTTCATTTGCTCGTCTAATTTAAACGCTCGACCTATAATCCTAGTACGGCGTCGTTTCCTTTTGGCATAAGATCTGGGATGTTAAGGTCTATACAATTCGATGATGGAATTTGTTTGTTCTTTCTGATACATCCAACCTTGCTTAGTGAGTTCTCTCCATTTTCCTTGTCCATGTTCATGTTTTGCTTTCTCATATAACCTGTTATCTGATGCATAGCTTACTCTGCTCTTAATATTTACAGTGCAAAGTAATGTTAAACAATGGTGATTATTTGTAAATAATTTAGCTTGCTGATTTTAAGACATCCTTTGAATGTGCTTTGATGTTGATTATGTTTGGGCTGATATGCCACTTTTTTTTTCCTTATATTGCATGACAAGGGTGTGTTATTCATTGGATATACAGTGCAGATGAGAAAGGACTTGCATCTTTTTCCTTATATTCGTAGCTCACTCTCAAACATGTAAAACATGTAAAGCTGTTTATTAACCATGTATAATAAATTATAGAACATTAGTCTTCAAATCTTCCAAGTGATGAATAGAGCCACAATATCAAGAAAGATAAGGAGGAACAAACCCTAAAAACCAACCTTTGAACGAATCTGAGCACGCTTATGTCCGAATGATTTTTTTTTTCTTTTACAGAAGTTCGAGATCTGTATTTGAAGCACCTAATAATACAACAATGTCCTTAAATCTGTTTTCTCGTTGCCGAGCTCATAGGGCAAGGCCGAGGAAGGTGCCTACGAACACGAGGAATGTCATAAAATCCATCGCATATAAGGACGACGGAGCAGAAGATAGGTTGTGCGCTTCCACGGGATATAAATTTCCAGTCATTTCGTCCCTCACTTTTATGCTCGACGAACCTGAAAAAGATTTCGCCGACGACGACAAAAATAATTATTTTGGATTTCCATTCAGCAGAAAATTCGACGATTCCAAGGCGCAAAGTGATTTACTACACTCACAGTTGTATTGCACCCATCCTATCGTCTGGTTTTCGAGGTCGTAAAGAACGAGCTTGTCAGCTAAGGCGACATCTGCAGTTAAAACAAATGCAACCTATTAATAGAATTTTACGCAAAAGAATACGCAAATTTCCCATTATTTATTATCAATTGAAGGAAAAAAAAAGCTCGATCGAAGCCCACCTCCTAAGGCCATCTCCAACCGAAAAACCCATTTATAAACCCATTTTGCAGTTAATGTCACATCAAACAGTAATTCCACTCCAACCATTAAAATCATTCTCAAACTCAAAAGAATATTATTAGAATATTCTCTTTCACATCATCTTTTACTACTTTTCTATATTAACCACATATTTTGTCATATTACATCTTAGACCACACTATTAATTCGATTAGGAAAAATGCATATTTTTTATAAATTGATAAACAGTACACATAAAAGCTGAAAAATAAATATTTATTAGAAAATAAAATACAATATACAGTTTTTAAATTGTTATTTTCTACTGCATGTAATACATTGTTATTTTCGTACTAGTGTGTTATGTATCGTTCTCTTTCAGTGACATGATTTTTAAATTTTATAATTGTGTTATTGTACAACTCATAATTAAAATTACATAAATTTAATGATAATGATGATGATGAATAATAATAGTATAATAATGATAATATAATAATAATGTTAATAAAAACCATAATAATATGTAACAGAAGATGATAATAATAATAATAATAATAATAATAATAATAACACTTTGAAATAAATAAAAAACATTTGGCCGAAAATGTAATTTACCAAATAGGACTTTAAGTATAATTAAATAACACTTTGGGCCAAAATCTAATTTTAGCAAAGTTTTTGGTATATGAACAGTACAAACGTATAATTGCGTCGAAAAAAAAACAAATCCACAAAAACCCATTTTGGGTTTCATTTTCCAGTACCATTGGAGCATAAATGGGTATGGGTTTTGAGTTTTTGGGTACGGTTGGAGTTGGTCTAAGAGAGTTATTTCCTTGCCGTCTTTCGTCTGCATTCCGCTGTTTTGCCAGCCTATGCAGTACTCTCCATCCTAGCGAAAACAACCGTTACGTTTTTTAAGTTCAACTTAGGCGTATAGCTTTGAAAAGCAAATTATTTCGAAAAGGAATATTTAGTTACTCACACGAACTTCGAAGAGATAGTCGTGAGGATAA
The DNA here is from genome assembly GCA_027422505.1 of Craterostigma plantagineum. Lineage (NCBI taxonomy): Eukaryota > Viridiplantae > Streptophyta > Magnoliopsida > Lamiales > Linderniaceae > Craterostigma > Craterostigma plantagineum. The sequence goes on from JAPQWV010000882.1 coordinate 180,465, forward strand.
ACTGGCAAGACAAGCGAATCCTCGAAATGAAAACTTACAACAGGAAATCCATCATCGACGCTGCAAATACAAAACGTATCCATATACGAACAGTTCTCAAAACAAGCAATAATATATAGTAAGAGAAATGATCATATACGTCTAAGGCGATGCACTTACTTCCCGCTGTACCAAAAGCATGTGAACTGCTTCTCAACCAGATGAGTTTTCAAATCTGCTTGCTGGGCCATGATCTAAAGGCAAATTAGATATACGCTTAAGTTCACAAATATGGTAACACAACGGGAAAAAAGAAACATCTAGCGTAATAATCATGTTAAATTAACACTTAAATTTCCAATCCTTCGCTTGAAGGATTTGGGTTTGGTTTTAAGTGGTTTCAAAGAATGGACGACCTGAGAGGTAAATTGAGCGCCGTAGAAGAAGAGGAACCGCTATGAATGAGGAAGGCCAATGAAGTTCATAGATACACGAGTTTGGCTGTTGAAATTTATTTACGGTTTTAACTCCTTTTTCCTGTCGTGCAAGTTGGAGGAGCGTAGAACTTTCCAACTTACAGATTAGAAACTTTTAAGGATAATAACTTTAAAAATCAAAGCAATTTAAGTACACGGCGGGTCGAAAACCCAAGTATTTGGTCCAACGAAGCCACTAATTTAGCATCGTTCTCTTAAATTGCTTCAGTTTTTAAAGTTTAGTGTCCTTTTACAACCTTATAGTTGGCTGTCCTGATAGCGTCACGTCACGTCCTACGAGACTAACCTTAGTTTACAGTATGGAATGAATATAACTTGAACCTCGAAGGAAAGAATTTTCTCCTTTTGAGCTACAGGTGCACATTCCTCGAAACGGAACTTATTTCTAAATTACGACACACAAAGTCAAACGTACCTTATCCATAACCTGTCGATAAACGCCCGACGGGAGATAAGCCAAAGTCGTACCGCTGTCGACTATCGTCCCGCCGCTCGATCCAACCGTATCCGACTCGTCCGTCGGGAGATCAATGAACTTCCCACCAACGTCGATCGCCTTCATATATACATTGTAATGCTGCCTGATGAACGGGAAAAAAAGGACGTCCGCGCCACAATAAAAAAATAAATCACGAAAAAAAAGTCATCACCGCGCGTAAAAAATAACAATTAAAAAAACATACGTATTGGGGACGAGGGGCGTTCTCTTAATTTTCGGCTGAACGACCTCCCCGATGGCGAATATCCCGCCCCCTCTGTTTCCATCCAAGCAGTGTGAAAAGACCTTTTTGACCTTCCCCGACGATGCGAGCTGCGAAAGCACCGAAGTGTTTGCTTGCCCGAACCCAATGATCCCATCCACGGCCTGAGAAGACGAGCCCAACTCCCCAGATTGTCTAGCCGAGCACCTACCTTACATTTAAGAAGCGAAAAAAAAAGCAAACGAAATTCAAGAATTAATTCGTGGTAGCCAAAACAAATGTATCCCAATTTTGTAAAAAAAAAGAGAAAAAAAAAAGGGCGAACCCAAATGCTATCGACCCATTCATAGTTGTGGTCTGCATATTCCCAGACACTCGATCGAAAGTGAAGTAGTCTCTTACGAAGTTACCCTCAGTTTTACTACCGTCTCCATAGGTAATGGCGTACTGACAGCTCAGCCCGGGCCTACAGTTCGGGCTTTGCCCTGTGAATACGGTCTCGCAAAAATCTTGGTCGCAAGTCACCGTTTTTCCTGTCGACGAGGTCGATATGTCGTACTGCTTCAAGGGTATCTGAAACATTCTCCAATCGCTCAATCTCTAAAATTTCGAAGGAAAAAAAAAAAGCGAAAACGAGAAAAAAAGAAGAAAAAGCGTACGTCAAGATCGCTTTTCGTGGGACATCTCTGACAACCTTGGCAGTTCACCCACATAATATCACTCCCCGTGTCTACTTGGACATGGTAGTCGGTCGGGGGCGTCCCTATTGCGATTTTAGTGTAATAAAGTCTGCGAATATATTTATCTCATGATTGGAAATCAGTCAAAATATACAGTGAAGAAAGATTCGTACAGAAAGCAGGGAAAGTGTGAATGAATAGAAGCTTAGAGAATGGGACATTGTTATTACATATGCCGGCATGTCAATCGAGGGTATGCCTCATTTCTATAGTCAGGATAATTCGATGCAATTTGGGCAATAACTTCTTACAAGAAATTAATAACTTCTGTAATAGAAAGGGCAAAGGAGATCCTAAGCTCACATCAATTTAGATTTTAGACCTGGAAAGGAAAGGCTAGCATAGACTTCAATGAAGGGCAAATCAAGAAATCAATCTCAGATTACGAGAAAAACGGCTGTAATGTAACCCACAGAAGCCAACGTCGACAACTTAGTTTTCAAACACACTAAATAAGGGGCAAAAGAAAATTAATGAATTTAATTTAAGTTCACGACGTACGCAGCATTCGTTGGCGATCCATCGCCGCCCAGCTCGAAATCGACGGCGGCGAGCATTCTCCCATGGCGATTGGAATCGTGCCTCCTCAGCACGGCGAGGGGCGCTTTCCCCTTCCCAC